>JAKGGE010002428.1:0-70964 GCA_023748175.1 Hoolock leuconedys | reverse complement strand
GAGTGGTGTTTTCTTCTCATTCATGTCCAAAGAAACTTTTGTCTGTTATCTAGATCAAATGGCCACTCTAATTGGACAGGCATGATTGTGAGAGATACTGAAATTTCTGGATTTGATCCGAATTTAATTGTAGTTCATTTAAATCAGCTGGAAGTTCAAGCCACACCTTTCAACATTCCATCACTGTGTAAAATTAAACTGCTGATTTCATTAGCATTATTGACAATCGTATCCAAAGAACAACTTGTTTGATTTACTAAAAGTATTATTGACTTCTTGGGTGGTCCCTCGATTAACAAAGATCAGCCCATTCACAGAGGCGTTACAGTGTTCACTGATGAAACCAGTATCGCAATGCCTGGTTATGTAGGGTCCTACAGACAAGCTTATTTCTACCTCTTATACCTCTGTAAAAGGCAGAGTTACTTGTGATTACTGCCTTACAGTTTCCCCAAACCTTTAAATAATATTGTCTCTGATTCTGCCCCTTGTTTTTACATGCCACTAAAAATATAGAAACTGCTGCTATCAAACATGTAATGATAATTCTGAATTGGCTTCTTTTATTTTCAGGGTTTACAACAGGCAGTTCACCAATGTAGACACCCTTTCTATATTATGCATGTGGATCTCTGCACCACTTTGCAGGACCCATGTCTGCTGGTAATCATAAAGTCGACTGTTTGGTCTCTTTTACCAAACCAAGCTCAGAGTTCATATCTCACATGTATCAATGCTGCTGGATTAAAAGATAAATTGCTCTTACCTGGAAACAGGCCAGCTTGTGTCCACCCACTGCCTCGTGCCAAAGTTTTGTACTTCCAAATCAGGAACCTGGCATTAATCCCAGAACCCTAACTCCCTAATGATTTATGGCAACCTGTCGCCTTTACAGAACCTGTCCTTGTGTTCCAGGTCACCCCTGACAGAACTCTTATCCTCTCTTGTGTGTCACTCCTGGACAACCTGTCACTGTGTTCCCAGGTCACCTCCTGACAGAATCCTGTCCTCTCCTTGACTTGCAGGCTGTGCAGTTTGTTGGTCTGGCCAAATACACATTTATTTTCTGTTGAACCATGGTTAGTAGGAAGCTAAGTTGGCAGTGCATAAAAACATGCAGAAGAGAACACACACCTGCCTTGAATTCACAATATTCAGAAACTGAGGAAGATGCACGGTCTGTTATGTGCAGTAATGTCATTCAAACTGTTCTGTGTTTGAGGTGGCACACAGATGTACCAGACTCTACAGACAAGCTGTTAACTGACAATGGTGACCGCTTATGTTCATGGATCTCTTATTTTGCTACCTCCTGGCTAGGTGACAGATGGGAGCCGAAAGGGTGTTTTCTTTCAAAGATTCGCTTTTGGGAGCTGAGTGGAGAAGGGTGCCTCCTGGCTCCCACGTGTCTGAGGAAAGCCTGGGGTCGCTAGAGTATGGGTGACACCGGGGAGGCCGCGCCTCTTGACTCCCTCAGGCACCAACCCTGGAAGTGTGGAGGGAGAGGGGCGGGGGCTCCTCTCCCAGGACTCCCAGGGTGCTCCAGGCTAGGACCTGGCTGGTGCCACAGCAGCCTGGAGCCCTCATTCAATGCAAAACCCACATGTCCTAGATCTGGGATGCATGCCGCATTTTCCTCAGTGAAGGGGAGAGCACCTCAGAAGGAGAGCTCACCTCCAGGGGCCAAGATGGGAGCCATGAGTCCCCTGGCCCGCCACCCAGCCGGTCTGGGAAGGGCTGGTGAGGCCTGGTGCTGGTCGCTATGGACTCCAGGTGACCCACAGACAGGGCCTGTTCCCCGCGAGAGTCAGGGTGGTGCCCGGGTCGGGCGGAGTGGGGCGCCGTGCTCAGGGTCGGGTTTCTGTGTGCTCCCTGGCGCGCTTTGGCTCTTTTCTCGAAAATGTTTGCCTGAGGCCAACCAGGGGACTAGAGAAGGCCCTGGTGCCCAGCATCTCTCCCCTCAGTGTCCCTTGTCCCCACAGACCAGGACCAGGGCCCGGGCGCAGCCTCTGTGCCTGCCGCAGTGAGGGTCCTAAGGACCCCTTAACCCGCCTGTCCCCTCCCGTCTCCTGACCTCGGGCCAGGCCTGCCCCAGGAAGGTCCTGTGAGTCAATGCTCGTTTGGCGTATATTTGGCCGCGGACTGTGGAGACCGGGCTGCCCACCTGACAGAAGAAAAAGGGAGAAACGATTCCCAGGAGACGAGCCCAGGGTGGAGTCGCCAGCCAGGGAGTCGCAGGAGGGCAGGAGTCTGAGGTGTAAGGTGCCAGGGTCTCCGGGTCTCTGTGGGCTGGACCTGGGGAGCCACCTGCCCCTCGGCCTCTTCAACACAAGGGGCTTTGGAGTTGTGATGGGCTGTGATCGGCGAGCTCCGTGACCTACCGCCTGTGATCGGCTTATTCGGGCGTGACCACTGCCTGTGATCGGGCGACCAAGACTGCACATTCAGAGTTGTTTTCAAATGTTTCCCGCACGCCTGCCTTCACACGCTGTCCAGCCAGGTTGGGGCGCTGGGGCACAGGGCTGGGCTTGGGCACCGCTTCCCAGGTCGCGAGGCAGCCATCCCAAAGGAGCCAATGGGGCCTGAGGTCCATTTTTTCCTTGGTCTTTATTGCCAGGCACCATGAACTTCCCAGCCCCTGCCATGGAAGCTGCCTCGCTGTGGGTCCCTCCCCGGTCCCAGGGCGGGAGGCTTCTCTTGTTGGAGGGGTTCTTCGAGACCCCAGTCCTCAGTGGACCATGCTGGCTGGGAGCCCGCCTGGGGCTCCTGCCTGCTCAGGCAGGGGAACTCCACTCCTCCAGCAGGGGAGTCCTGCTGCTGGGGGCTGTGGCCCAGCAGGTGCACCCCTTGGGAGTCAGGAGGCTGGTGGCTTCATGCATGTCAGTGAGGGAGGGGCCTGCCGCCCCTCCCTGTACTGTGAGCCTGGCCCGGGCAAGCCCCCTCACCTGGCCAGAGCCTGACCAGACAATGGCTAACAGGCCTGGGAAGGTTTCCCCAAGACTGTCGCGAGAGGCTCATCCGCAGGTAGACCAGAACCACGGCCCAGCAGGTCACACGTGCAGCTGTGGCTGTGTGCTGCCAAGGGATTAGTAGCGGGTGGCCACACCCCAGCCTCCCCAGGAGGGCAGGAGCCTGCTCTCCCCAGGTGCAGACAGGTAAGGGCAGGCCTGGGTGTGTTCTGGCAGTGTGAGTGTCCTGGATGGCTCTGCTCAGCCCCTGTTGGCAGAGAAACCCCACAGACACTGCAGGCCTGGGGGGTCCTCCCCACTGTCCTGCTTCCAGTGGGGTGGGGGAGCAGGGAGGCTAGGCCAAGCCATTTCCTGAGAGTTGAAGAAGGCTTTGGCTGTGGCACTGGGAGGTCTGCTGGTGCTGGAACAGGGTGCAGCTAGCAGGACGTGGCTTAGCTGGGAGGGGCCGGGCAGAGGTCTCCTGTCACGCCGTGGTGAGGCTAGGAGTGTTCTTGGGACTGTGGTGTCTTGCCTGGCACACCACGGGGACCAGACATTCTGAATCTCTCTTCCCAGACCCTCTGAGAACACAGGCAGCCACCACATCTCTCTCAGAGCAAAGCTGAAGCCTGCTCCACCCCTCACAGTCCAAGCCAATGTGGTCAGCCAGGAAGCCGCCCACCTGCCCCCACAGCTTTCTGTTTTACTGAGGGTTGCCCCTTCTTGGCACAGAGCTGGCCTGTAGGCATGTATGCACACCCAGGTTCAGGTGGACCCGCTTCCCCCACACACGCAGTGCCAGGCTCAGCACCCACTCGGGCCAGGTGGTTCCCTGCCCTGCCCTGCCCAGGAAAGCAGGGAAGGCCCTCATGGTGTCCGGGCTGCACGCAGGACAGGTCTGGCCCCACACACACCTCCCACATCGGGTGTGGGAATAACCCGTGTTGGTTGCCTGCTGGTTGTTAGCTCCTGCCGCCTCAGGGCTCCTGGAAGGTGTCTGCCGCTCAGGAGGTCAGCACAACTGCTAAGCATGACAGCTAGCTCCCTTTAAAACGCCCCTCTTGACATGCAAACCACGTGCCCAATGTGGTGTGATCCGGGAGACACTTTGGAAATGGCTGGAGGATCTAGGCAGGTGTATTAGGAGGGTCAGTGAACTGGGGCCCAAACCTGGTTTGAGAGGGGGAGTACTGGGGGTATCCGGGCAGGAGGAGGGGCAGGAGGGAGGTCTGGCCTGGCTTCCCCCACCGGGCACCCGCCTGAGTTCTCCTGGCCCGAGTGAGCACAGGAATGTAATGAAGTGCCAGGTGACAGAGTCCCTGCCCGGGACACACTGGCAGTGCCACCGGGCATGGAGCTGGGCTACTTGCCTCTGCACCTTCTGGTCAGAGGGTTCCCCTGCTAAGCCAGAAGTCGACATAGCCCACTGCCCACCAGGTCCACACGGCCAGCCTTGCCCTTGCCCTTGCCAGAGGGGTCGAAGCGCTCCTTGTGGGAGCCCGTGAACTTGGTGGTGTCCGTGAGCCTCACACTGTGGGCTTACCTATATTTGCCTTCTCTGCAAGAGTGAGCAGGAGGAAGGGGGCAGGTGAGTTACAGCCAGGTGAGGCCAGCAAGTGAGGTGGCTGTGCCCTGGCAGGTCTCCCAGCAGGGTATAAGGCATAAACTGATTTATGCTCCTTTAATTTTAATTTTATTTTTACCTCTCCTGACCCCAAGGTGCCTTTGGGCCTGCCGTGGGTGCCACCTACCCTAACAATTGCCCAGGTCCACCTGGGTGTTTACATGCAGTTGGGGACCCTACCACCTGCACCTCACAGAGGGAAGGGGGGCTTCTGTCAGGACAGCCAGGCTCTCACTCCTCCAGGTTATTGCCCTCTACCCATGCTCTGGACTGCTGGCTCTAGACCTCTCGGCCTCTGCCACTGCCTTACCTGGCTACTGCCTCAGGGACCCACTCCACTCTCCCAGGTTAAGCTCCTCTAGTCCATGCTCCTTCTCCCTGGACTATCTCTAGGGTCTCACCTCCAGGGTTATGCCTCTATTTCCATGCCCCTTTGGACTATACCACTAGACTCCCACACTCAGGGCTATGCTCCTCCTGACCACGCTTCTCCTAGGACCTACTCCTCCCAGGTTACGCCTCTACCCATGTTCCTCCTGATTACCTCTCCCCAGGTAATTCACTCATCTTTCTCCCAGGGTTTCCCGCTTCACTCCCTCTCCAGGGTTCCCTGGGCTTTCTCTCGCTTGCTCACTGTCCCCCTGAGATGATGGGCTGCCTGCCCCCCATGAGCCTGTGCACCCGAACCTGCCTCCCTCGCTGCTCTTGTCTCTTGAATCGCTTCTCAAGTAGCCTCCTCCAGCCTCCCTGGAACTGCTCAAAGGTGATGGTCCGCAAGATCTCCTCCAGGGGCATTGCATGCACTTAGGGTTGATGCCATGCCCAGGGCTGCCTCCCCAGCGGTCCTGGAAGCAGAGCTGGTCGCACATGGCTCCAGCAGCCCACAGGTTTCACCCGCAGGCGTCGGGCCTGGTAGCGCCTGCAACCAAACCGTCTTGGAAGAAAGCTACGTGAAGCAGGTCCCCTATAAAGCTGGATTGCTCACACTGCCCTTTTGCAGGCTGCCCTGGACACAGGGTGTGTGCGTCTGCACTCTTCTACGTGTGCAGGAGGCCATTAGGCAGCGGGCTGCCTGCCCTCCCTCCTCCCCGCCACCACAGCCCCTGCCCAGCTGCCGGGGAGTTGGGGGTCCAGGGACCTG
Organism: Hoolock leuconedys; assembly: GCA_023748175.1. Lineage (NCBI taxonomy): Eukaryota > Metazoa > Chordata > Mammalia > Primates > Hylobatidae > Hoolock > Hoolock leuconedys. The sequence continues at coordinate 65,251 of JAKGGE010002428.1, read as the reverse complement.
CTGGGGCCCCAGCTCTGTGTGTGTGTTAGTCCTAGGTGGGAGGTGTCTCACACAGGAACACCATTGTTGGGAGGGGTTGCTGCCCCCCGGACACTTCAGAGTAGCATGGGCCCAGGCCCAATGACCCTCAGGACTCTTGTCAAACCCGCCAGGCTGCCCCAGCTGTGCTCCCCCCATCTCTGTCCTGGCTCCTGTGCAGAGCTCGTGAGTCGGAGGTATGCCGCGAGCAGCTTCTGGTCACACAACATGCTGCATCTAAACACACCTCCACGCCTACAAAACATCCTCCCACCACAGGCCATTCAGACGCCAGAGGGTTCTAAACTGATCTGGTCTCTTTTATATAATAATACCACTAGAAACTATTTTTCTTCTCTGAGCAGAGATCTACCTACCCACTAACCCAAAATGGGTTTTCAATGTTTAAACAAGAGGTCCCAGGATCTATGGGCTCAGCACTGGGGTAAAGGCCTCAAGTGCATTTCCCCACCAGGGAAGCCTCTGGACAGCACGAGAAAGGCTGCACCCAGCAGGCCAAGCATTCCAAGGGCACTCCCAGCTGCAGAATCCACAGTGACCAAGAGTCAGGAGACAGATGACCCATAAAACCCTAGCAAGCCTTTCCAGAAGTCAATGAGCAGAGGGCCTGGAATAGCCAAAACGCATTTCAAGAATGAGAACAGACAGAGGACTGACTACCCAACTCCAAAGCTCATACGAGGCTTGACTACAAAGTGGCAGCGACGTGGGCACGGGCAGGTGGCCAGCCCCACAGCCCAAGGGGAATCCGGCTCAGCCACACGCATGCCGCCCCCCGATGTCCACAGGTGCAGAGGCAAGCCAGAGAGAAAGGACTGTTTCTTCCACAAGTGGAGTTGGAGCAACTGGTGATCCCTGTGCAAATTAAAATGCACTTTGTATTCATACTGCACACTATATACAAAACTAAAAATAGATGACAGTCCCACTATGAAGCTAAAACACTCAGAAGAACACCAAAAAAGAGAAGATCTCTGCACCTGGGTTAGGTGAAGATTTCTTAGAAATGGCAACAAAATATGGCCTATAGTGGAAAAATAGATGAACTGACTCTCATCAAAACGTTCAAACTCTGCCTCAGAAGACACCATTAAGGGAATGTGGGACAAGTTACTGTGACTAGAGACATGCCTGAGAAAGGACTTGTCTCTGAGATACACAAGGAACCTTAAACTCAAAGCAGTGAGAAAAAAAATCCATGTGGAAAAGACGGCGGGAATATTTTAAGCAGACACCACCACAGAGAAGACACGCGTACGGCGACAAGCACACGGGAGAGGGGGCCGCTGTGGGTCCCTCAGCCAGGGAAGTGCTGGACAAGCACACAGAGAGGGGTCCAAGGGCTCGCCAGTTGGCAAGCGGATCGAAACCACACAGGGGCAATGCTGTGCGATCTCCAGGCTCAGACAAACAAACTGCCAGCATCGGTGGGAGCTGAGCAGGCCGCGGGGTGGGGGGGCGTGTTTCATCCACAGTCAACAGCAGCGCCGCAGAGCCACTGTGGACAAGCCGTCACAGCTGTGCGCTGCCCAGCAGTCCCGCTCTGGGCTGTCCTGCTCAAGAGAATGAAAACAGAGGCTCACACTATAAATCCAAAATGTTTACCACTGCTCTGCTGGTAGTCACCAAACCCCAAACAACCAGTGCCCTTCAGCAGTGGCTGACCCACAGTGCTGTGATGTGGGACATCGCGGGATCTGCACCCCAGTCCGAGAACAAGCTCAGGATACGCACCCAACGCTGTGGGTGCCAAGTGGTCGGCCTTTGAGCCAGGCATTGAGGTGCCGCTGGGTGATCTCTGATCCTGTAAGGCGGATGCTCGTGTTTAAACAGCACCTCGAGGGTTCTGTCATCTTTACACGCCAAGTGTCCCAGCACACAACAGACACCATCAAGAAATGCACTGAGCCAAAGAAGAAGAAATCCTCTCAGAAACCTCTCACCAAGTGTTAGTCCCACAGCTCAGACCCTCACGCCTCATGGGGTCCCAGGGAGGGAGTGAGGCCTCGGGCTGTGGCTGGAGGAGGCTATGGGGAGACAGCCCCAGGGCGGGGCCTGGACTGCTGAGGACAGCCACGCAGGGCACATTCCAGACCCCCAGTCATAGGGCGCTGTTGTCCAACAGCATCCCCCAGGGGGTGCAGGTGAGCCCCGTGAGCTGGAGGTGCCATGAGTAGCTCCATGGTTGGGGTCCACGGGTGTTGGGGTGGATTTAGCCCTGACCCACTCCAGCCTGGACACCAAGACATTCCCTGTGGTGCTGGAGGAGCCAGGCCACCCCAGGCAGCCCAGTGCCTGGAACCGACAGTGCCATTGGCCCTGTGGGGTGTTGACTCCAGGCACCTTGGGGCCTGTCTGTCCTGGGCCGTCAAAGGCCTCCTGTCTCTATTCACACCCTGCCCAAGCGCTGACATGTGGACGCCAGGCCTCCACTGCCAGCCTGGTGACCCAGTGCTGAGGCACGCAGCCCCTTTCTGGATGGCCTCGAGCCAGGCACCACCAGCATGAGTCACCTGGTGGGAGGGGACACCTGACGTTCCCCATCAGAGTGACATTCAGATCCGGACACCTTGCTCTGCCTGTTCCCTCGAGTGTTCTTGGGGAGGGGTTTCAAGCCCTGCAGCCCCACACCGGCAGGGAGCTTTCCCCCAGGAGCAGACCTGGGTACTGCCTGGGGCAGTCCTCAGGAGTTCTAGGGACAGTGGTGCCTGCCTCTTCCCCAGAGACACTCCTTATTCATGTCTGGCTCTCCCCCGGACACAGGAGTGGGGCCTGTTCTCCGCAGACCAGGTGCTGGAGGAGGCCCAAGTGTGGAGCTGGGCACCTACTGCCCATGCTTCCCCAGCCTGGCGCCCTGCCCTCGCCGCCAAGCAGGGAGGCAAAGCTGCCTCACACATGATGTCCTGCGGCCTGGACCTGCCCTCCCAGGCTCTGAGTCCCTGGCCTCCCTGGGCTCAGCTCCTGCCCTCAGGGGGACACTGGGACCCCGGCCTGGGGCTCCCCCTGTGAGCTGGGCTCAGCTGTGACAGCCCCCTGTTCCTGTGTGGCAGACGTCACGCTAAGGCCCCTGCTCGGGACTGTGCATCCAGCACCCCAGGAATCAGGAATGCTCCTCCCAGGGTGCCCTCTGAGGGGCAGGCTGGGTGGGCAAGGTGCACAGCTTGCTGCTCGGTTCTTGGAGAAAGCTACCAGCCCCCGCCTCTTCTTGGGCCTGCAGCTGCTGTAGCTGGAGTGCCCCTGTCCTGAGGCTGCCTGCAGTGGTAAGCTGGGTGGCTGTGGAGGGGAATCTCAGGGTTCAGCCTTCCCCTGTACTTAGGCGAGTCTGAGACTGAGGGGCTGCGGCTCCCCAGGGCACCCTCAACCTCTGAGATTCCATTAGCCCCTGAGACCTGAGGGGAGGCTGGGGAAGGAACCCTGGCTGGTGGGCTTCACGGGGAGTGTGGGCTTCTGGGCGGAGGCCCCTGCCTGGTAGGGACGCTGCTGTAGGGGAGCCCTGTCTGGCATCTCCATCCTGCACGCCCAGTTCTCACTGCTCCAGGAGGCCCAGTGGTCCCAGTCCAGCAGGACTCCAGCCTTGGGGTCCCCCCATGCCTGTTGGTCGCCTCTGCCTTCCCCAAGCCCCAGCAAGATACAGAGGACCTGACAGCAACGTTTCGGGCCGGGCAGTGGTCGGTGGCAAGCCTCGTGTTCTTGCCTATTCTCCTCACACAGGTGACTCACCTCAGCAGCTGAGCACCTGGGGCAGGTGAGGTGATGTCTGGCCACCTGGGAGGCAGCTTCTCCCTCATTCAGGAAACGGCTCCCTGCACTCCACTCGCCTGTAGCAGATGGATGGCAACGTCCACTAAGCCACGGCAGCTCAGGCCCGGGTGGGCTGAGAGCCAGTCTCCATTGCTGGGTACCAGCTCTAACCCCAGGCACACCCACCATGCAAGCCCACACAGCCAGTCAGGGGGCTGCCTGAGCTCTGGAGGTCTGGCTACCAAAGGTCCCACCCTGCCTGAGGGCCTGCATCAGCCCACTGCTCTCCTGGGTGCACACCCTGCTTGCTCCTAATTTTTGTGTTGCCACCAGCCTTTTGTTTTCCTGGGGAGGGGTGCGGAGCTGCAGTGTAGTCACCCACCCCTGTGGACGTCACTAGGAAGAGGTGGCCCTTAGTGGGATGTGGGACTTGGGGCCCAGAGGGACCCCCGGGCAGATGAGGCCCCATCCTCTGTAGGGGGCCCCAGCTCGGCTTTTGCCTCCCATCTCACCCCGGTCTTGGGCCTGGGCAGGGCTTGGCCCGCGCAACGAAGTCAGTTTCTGGCTGCTTGGGAGGTCACCCCTCTCAAATGACCTGTGCTGCCGGGTCAGGCTCATGGGGCAAAAGTGAACAGCCAAGGCCACACCTACCACTGGCCGAGCGCAGAAGAGGCGGTGCTCAACCTCACACAGTGCTCTGGTGGATTGCTGGTGCTGCTGGGCCTGCAGGCCACAGGATCCACAGGCCTTGACTGGCGCAGCCACGGCGCCACAAGCTCGGCGCGAACCCTCAGCCACAGACGCACTCCATGGCCGAGGGACCACTTTCGCAGGGGCTCCCACTCTGCAGAAGCCACAGTCATCCTGCCCCTGCCAGGGTTGGCCACTAGAGGCTCCCCCAAAGACAGAATCCGCCCCAGGGCTCCAGAGCGGCCCAGTGCAAGCCCGGGACAGGGTGGTGCCTCCCACAGCAATGGAGGGACAGGGTTGGGTGCGGGGAGTGCAGCCCACCCTTTTCCGGGCTGGGTAACAGCTGGGTATGCAGCCCTCCCTGAGGCTCCTAGACCCTTGCAGGGGAGCTGGACACCTGCTTTCCTGGGATGGACAGACAGGGAGGACGTCACACACAGTGCTTGTGGGACCTCATCTCGCCCTGTGGCGGCTGCCTCCAAACACACTGTGACCTGATTCTCTCCAAACCCTGGGTGTTGCTCCTGGGAGGTGTTTGGGTCGGCTTCCATACTGGGAACAGCGTCTGAAGACTTTTGTGGGACAAAGTGTCCTGCCGGCTCTCACACCTCGGGGTGACCACAGACCCCAGTGTCGGCTGGCCGGGTGTACCAGGCTAAGCAGCCCTCCACGCTCAGGGTGACCACAGACCCTAAAAAGCCGGCTGGCCAGGGGTGTGTGTACTACAGGCTCCAGCAGCCCCTCCACACTCGGGGGCTTACCACAGACCCCAGTGCCGCCAGCTGGTCGGGTGTACCAGGCTCAGCAGCTCCTCCACACTTGGGGCGCAACCATAGCCACCAGGGAGCCTGGCCCTGCTGTTCTCAGTCCCCACTGGCCCTGGTTTCCTTCTTAACCTGCGGCCAGGTATCAGTCTAACCCCCAAGCCAAGCTACTCACCCAGTATCATCCACCCAGGTGTCTATAGGAAACGTCAGTGCATTTCATTTGGGAAACACACCACACCCAGCACACAAGCGTGGGTTCTGGGAGGCCAGGCTCCCATGAGCCGAGACCGCAGCCCAGCCCTCTTCCTGCCTCATCGGCTGGGTGCCCACTTTACCTGGGCTAGATGGACCCACAGGGGCCAGCAGCAAGGCTGGTGGTGGTGCAGGTGGGGGAGGCAGCAGCTGAGCCTGACCCCAGGGGTCCTGAGGCACCCATGGCATGGGCCCCTCCCCAGGCTCGAGAGGAGGTGCTGGGAGATCGCTGTCCATGGCCTCTACTGGGCCCCACTCCCACCGCCCACTTGTGCACTCCCCTATGCCTCTATTAATATTTAAAGCTGCCGCGCGCTTTTGCAGGAGGGAGTCATTGTCTGAGTTAACAGTAGTCTTCAACAAAAACCTGGCATAGCAGCCGTAAGAAATTTGTTTAAGATTTAACACATAGTAACATCAAAACAAACAAGCACTGCCATGGCAACGAGGACTAAACAAAGGCTCGCAGATAGCCTCTCGAGCTGCTTTCACGCCGGTGGTTTCATGGCAACCTGCCCTGAAAACAGAAATCGGTGGACTTTTCTCCACAAGTCCGTCAGGGTCAGCAGCTTTCTGCAGTACCTAAGGCCAGCTCTCCTCACGGTCCCCTGCCTTGAGGGAGGCAGAGGCTCCCACAAGTGACAGTGGGCACCCCTCCTCCCCAAAATGCAAAACAAAGTAACTCAACACCTGCCAGGCCCGCCACCACCCTCCTCGAGCCTGGGGAGGGCCCATGCCATGGGTGCCTCGGGACCCTGGGGTCAGGCTCAGCTGCTGCCTCCCCACCTGCACCAACCACCTCAGCCTCTGGGCTTGTGGGTCTGCTGCCTTGCTCACTGGCTCCCTGCGGGTCCATCTAGCTCCAGGTGGGGGCACCCAGCCGATGAGGCAGAGGAAGGAGGGCTGGCTGTCCTCAGCTCACTGGGAGCTCCTGGCCTCCCCCCAGGACTCCACGCCAGGTGTTGGTGTGGTGTGTTTCCTTGCTTTTCCCGAAATCAAAGGAAAGTAACTCAAACACCCTCAGGCCCACCTCCTCGCCACCCTCGCTTCCTGCGTAAATCAAAGGAAAATTCTAGTGTCCCCAACCCTCCTGGTGGTCTCTGCCCCTCTCTCTTCCTGAGACAAGGGTATGAGTTTAGCTCCCTTGCTCCTCGCAACACCTGGTGTCAGGACCCAAGCAGGATCAGGGATTCCCCGAGGGGAGTCCAGGCTGCAGGAGGGAAGGACAGTTTGAGGGTGGGAGAGAGGAGGAGGTGGGAGGCAGCCCTGGGGAAGCCCAGGGTCACAAGGGTCTGTGGCTGCAGGTGAATGGGGAGGTGGGAGGTCAGGAACTCCTCGGGCCAGGGTCCCGGTCCTGGCCACCTGAGCTGCTGCCTGCTGGACACCTCCCCACACGGCGCCTCCACTCATGGTGCCTGACCAGGCTGCCCAGGACTGGGGCCCCAGCCAACGCTTCCCCGGGCTTGGGCCACAGCTGTCTGCTCCCAGACCCTGGACCTCCTCATGGTCAGCCAAGGCTGGCACACCCCAAGGCTGGCCCCGGCTCCACACTGGGAGGCGCCAGCTGCAGCAGGGGCCGCTTTGCCCCCTGGGCGCTCCGAGCAGCTCCAGCCCCTGCTTCTGAGAACAGGCCCAGACCAGCTGGGGCTCCTCCGGCCTTCTTGGGCCGCCAGCACCCCCACAAGCAGGCAGGGTTCCCATCATTCTCCGTGATGAAACACAGCCGCCTAGGCCCCACCCGCCGCAGGGAGAGTTTTGCGTGTGTGTGCAGGCGCGTGCGTGCAGGCGTGTGTGGTGCAGGCGCTTACGTGCAGGTGTGCGTGTGCACACGTGTGTGGGCGTGCAGGCGTGTGTGTGCACGCATGGCCATGTGCATGCACACATGCACCGTAGTTTGAAGGCAACCCTTCTATGCAGCGAACTCAATCTGGCACCGCACTTGGTGTAAGTCCGGGCCAGCGCCGGGCCGCAGCAGCATGGGGTCGGCCCCTGCAGGGCTGGATGGCCCCTGGACAGCTCTTCCCACCTGCCCAGCCCTCCCCTAGGAGCTTCACCCACAAGCACCATTCTCCACACTGCTTGCCTCGGCCCGCTCCTGTGTATCCTGGAACACACATTGGGCAGCCAGAAAGTGCCCAGGACTTGTCCCAGATGTGCCTCCACACGCCCAAGCCTGCTGATGAGCAGCTGCCAGGGCCCAGGAGCACGGGGCTGGGGATCCACGAAGGCCGGGTCATCCCTCCCAAACAAGGACACCTGAGGGGGAGGAGGAGCACTGGGGCACAGGCCCTGGCGGCCAAGGGGAGGGAGCCTGCCCTGCCCATGCCCATGCAGGCTCTGGACATGGCGACTGTGCCACGAACCCCACCTGCCACTTCTGCATAGGCTCAATATAGCCGACCCAGTTTCCTCTCTCCCGGTCCATGTGCCTGGGACATGTCCCCTTGGCAGAGTGAGTTCTGGGCTCAGGACATGGCACTGTCTTTTGCCAGGAGGCTCTGGCCCTCCCGGGCACAGCCCAGGTCAGTGCCGCCCTGCCCATGGCTGTTGACCTGACCTCAGAGCGGCCCTGGTCACCAGGACCTCCAGCAGCTGGCTGGGGCTGAGCCCACACAGGCCCACACCACATACCCACTGCTGCAGGAGGCTGCAGGTTTCACCAGGGGACGGTGGGCTGGTCTGTCCTCCAGGCAGCTGGTGGCCAAGCCCTGTGGATGATGGGATCTCCATGAGCTCAGGTTAGCTGCCCCTCGCCAAAGAGCCTGACAAGCAGGGCCTGTACTGCAGAGTCAGTCAGTCACCTCGGCCAAATCTGATGTGGGGATGGGCAAAGTCCGATCAAATCAACGAATGATCCGGTGGTCTGGGGATCATGAGGATGATGGCGAGGGCCCCGCAGGGGGGTCCGCGGCGTATCGGGCGCATTTAAAGCACTGAGCGTACCAGGGGCGCAGGGTCCGCGCACCAGGCGCAAGAAACTGGGGCAATGAGCGCACCGAAGCAGGCCATAACGGGGCGGCGGCATCAGGCGCAGGGCACAAGGCACGTAAGAGTGTGGGGCAACAGCGTGGTCAGGTCAGAACGTGGGCGAAAGGTCGGGGGCGTAACAGTGTGCATTGAAGAAAAATAACAGGGGCCATGGGGAAATGGGTGAGGGGCACAGTGTGGCCGGGGGTGCAGTGGCCTGCGCCGTGGTAGCCGGGTGCAGTGGCTGGGGTGTGGTGTGGCTGGGGGTGTGGTGTGGCCAGGGGTGCAGCACGGGGGGTACGGTGTGGCCGGGGGTCCAGCACGGGGGGTACGGTGTGGCCGGGGGTGCAGTGCCAGGGGTACAGGCTGTCGGACGGACCCCCGCGGGCTGAGCCCTAGCCTTTGTTGGGGCCCTGCTGGTCCCCTTGCTCTGGCAGGCTCCTTGTGCCTTCCCGGTCTCCAGAGGCCCCAGGGATGAGTGGTCCTGGGTTATTGTGGGCTCCAGCCGCCAAAGTGTCGGCAAATGATGGCCCTGTCTGAGGCCGGGGAGCACAAGACTTCGTGACTACCTGCCCAGAGGGGCCAGCCACAGCCTCCTCTCACACCGGCCAATGGCTGAGCCCATGAGGACGCTGAGGCTAGGAAGCCACAAAGGAGGTTACAGGGCTACTCAAATTGGACAGGGTCATGATGAGACCCAGCCTGCACTGGGCCCTGATGGAGCCTCCCCTCCAGCTTCTCTGGGACTGAGGCTGGGATATCAGGAAGATGAACAGGGACTCGGCTGGCCCTGGTTGCTCCTGCAGTCCCTCCCTTAGAGCTAGGGAGCCCCTGCAAGTCAGTCAGCTGGGAGAGGGTCTGGGTTCAGGCATCCTTCTGAGCTAAGTTCCACTGCTTTTCAGCATAACTTCTTCAAACCCCCAAACGCCTTGATGCACTCAGATGTGCCGCACAACAGGAAGCTCACCAGGACATGCACAGTCCAGAACAACACGACGACCCAGGAGACACCTAAGACCCAGGGGACATGTGTGACCCGAGTACATGTGACATCGCCACAGAGTGCCAAAGCAGAGACGGCACAGCTGCAGGGGCACGGCTCACCCAGAGCTGGTAGATGGGGTGCTGGCGCCGCAGAGATGGGCCCCACAGCCTTCAGCACAGGGGTGTCTGACCCACGGCCCAGCCCTTCGCAAAGCCAAGGCCTAGAGGGGGCTGCAGGAGCCTGGAGATGAAAGAGGTGATGAGGTTGCGGCAATGTAGGAATGAAATACATCACATCGGCCGCAAGTGGACGCAGGTGCAAACCACCGAAATAAAGCCATTACCACACAGGCGGACAGGACAGGCTGGACACGTCTTGGGGAGAACCACTGCTTTTCAGGCGCATCATGGGTGTCGGGACATGAGGTGAAATGTGCTGGGGCATGCGGTGCTCAGTGTGCTTCCTGGCATTCATCCAGGAGGCTGACAAACAGACAATGCGCGACACAGCAACAGACGCGTGCACATTACGACACAGAAAATACACATGCACATGTGTATACGCAACACAAAAACAGATGCACATGTGCAATATCGACACAAACGCGACGCACACACGACGCGAGAAAACGACATGCACACGCGTACACACGACGCGAGTAGATGCACACGCATGGCGCACACACGACGCAGAAACACATGCACATGTGCATACGACAAAAACATGCACATGTGCACACACGACACAAACGCACGTGCACACACGACAAAGAGAAAACGCGATGCACACCGCACACCGACGCAGACAAAGCAAACAGCACAATGCGGTTTCAAGGTGGCGGCCAGAGCCGCCTCCTTGGTGCCCTTTGCCGTTTCGGCGCCCGTGGGAATCCTGGGGCAGAAGCAGAGCGGCACAAAGGCTTTGGGAGGGGCTGGGGGACACCCAAATGGCCAGCTCCATGCAGGGGGACACAAGCATCCAACCTCTGAGACTCAGCCCCTGAGCCATCCCACGGAGGGTCGGGAGCTCTGTCCGCCAGCAGCCACCTGCCCCTCCAGGCTCCAGGCAGGCACTGCCCCCACTCCTGGGGAAGCCCAGTGATCCCAGTCACAGCTCCCTGACTCCGGGGAGCAGCATTCACCCCTAGTCTGCTCCAAGGCCAGACATCCCCTCATAGGCCACCTCCCGTGCCGAAACCCTACACTTACGCTGAGAGGGGAGCCAGGGCTGCCGCCCCAGGACTCTCGCACTGAGAGGTCCAGCAATGCCCGACCCCTGCTCCCTGGGGGGCCCAGATGGCACCAGGCTCCCACGTCTGGCTAAGCTTCTGAGAAGGGCGGGTCTTGGCACAACCCCCTCCACTCCCCCACGGCCCACTCCCCACAGAACTCCCACCCGTGGCTCCAGGGCCGCAGGACTCGTGAGTCAGGTCCCTCGGCCCGTGAGCCCAGCGCACTCACTTGATCTTGCTGAAGACGATGTCCACGGCCAGTGGACGCAGGTCACGCCTCAAGCTGCCCATCACCTGGCAGTCCTGCACAGCTTCCACCAGTTCTGCCGCGCATCTCCTCCCCGGTGGCCCTGGTGTCCCTGCATGCACCGCAGTTACCGAAGGCTCTCCCAGGGCACTGAGCCGGGGATGCGCTGCTCCCTCACTGGCACTCCTCCATTCCAGCTACCAGCCCCTTGGCCGCCTCGGGTCTCGAGGGTCCCCTGGAGACTTGGGGGTGTCCTGTTGGCAGTTTTGGCAGGCTTGGCCCCTTGTCAGCCAAGTGTCGTGCTGTGGGAGGAAGGAGAGGAGAAGGTGTCACTCCTGCCATGTCCTGCTGACCCGGGTGCAGCCCAGAGACCGGCCATACCAACGGGCACCAGAACGGTGAGGGCTGCAGAGTGACAGGCCCTCCCCGGGCTGGGGCATGAGGCCCTCAGACTCCTTGCAGCCCGCCGCCCCCGACACGGTTCAGCCCCGGCAGAGCGAGCTGCTGCAGGCCTCCTGCCCACTGCCGCCATGGGCCAAGGACCCCTAAGCCAGATAAAGCCAGCAGCACACAGAGCCCAGGTGGGAGCTGAGCTGGGTGCCAGGGCTCCAGGCCCAGGAGGCTCAGGGTGTGACTGGCAGCATCAGAGCCTATCCCAGGTCCCTCCCTCACCATAGTTCCACTGTCCCTCCTGTGGACGCCTCTCATTCTGCAGCCTGGAGGACACCTCGATCACACCCTCTCCGGGTCTGTGACGGGCGCCTTCCTCCCGAGGGTCCACAGCAGTCATGCACAGGCCGCCCTCCCCAGTGCAGAGCCCTGACCAGAGATGGAGCTTAGGCTGTGAGGGTGCAGGCCCTGGGGGCACCTCAGGATGCTCTTCCCAGGAGCTGGGGCCTGCTGAGCCCATGAAGCCCCAGGGAGGGACTGCGAAAGTGCGGGCTGAGGCAGTGGTGGGGGCACCTGCCGGGGCCAGGATGCCCCTGACTTTGCAAGGTGCCCTCAGCCCCCAGAGCAGGCGGCTGGGCTGTGGGTTGAGAAGACTGAGGGGTGCCACCCAGGCAGGCTAGGGGACGCAGGGCGCCACGATTTTGCCGTTGAGGTCAGCCCCCACCACGCGATGTAATATTCTGGTGAGACCACCAGGCCCCGGAAGGACTCAGAGTGAGGTGCCGACTCAGGGCACGGCCAGCTGCTTCCCAAGGGCCTGGACGCCAGGTCGGCCGTCAGCACTGCACCGAGAGCTGAATCCAGGGCCTGTGCCCACGACACAAGAGCTGGTGGGAGGGTTCAGCCGGTGACACAGGTGCGTCCCAACCCCTGGGACTCATGAAGCCCCTCTCAGATCTGGAGTTCTCACACCAGTCATGGCCAAAGTGTGGCTCTGTCATCGTGGGGTCCTGAGTGTGGCCCCCCGCTGACCTTGAGATTCCCACCACCCCCCAAAACAGGAAAAAAATCCAGGACTCTCCCTACACTGAGGACCTTAAGGGCTCAGGCCCCACCCACTCACCCTCTCCTGGAAGGCACCAAAAAATGCAGATGCCAACCCAGCTATACAGGGGCAGGACCCAGTCGGGGCAGGAACCTAGTGGGGCAGGACCTGCCAGCAGGACGGCGTGGGGGCAAGTGGGATCCTGAGTGGGGGCGGGAACCTAGTGGGGGTAGGATCCTGGTGGGGGCGGGAACCTAGTGGGGGTAGGATCCTGGTGGGGGCAGGGCCGCGTGGGGACAGGATCCTAGGGGTGGAAGGGCCGGGTCGGGTGTCGAGCCAGGAACAGGCTCCAGTTTTATCGCTGACACCATTTCTTTGTGTGAAACAGGCTTCACAGGCCTGGCCTGTGCTTCCCCTGCGGCCTCTGCAGCAGGGACGCTGGGCAGGGGAGGAGCGGCTGGGAAATTGGCTTCAGAAGTGATGGTGGGTTTGTGAGCACCCAGAACAAGGCAGCGTGGTCAGAGAGAAAGAACCTTCTGGGATAAAGCTTCAAACTCCAGGCCGCGGCCCTGTGGTCTCATCTCCTGTGGGAACGCTATCTGAACAGAGACCCTTATTCACACAATTCCCCAGTCATCTGAGAACCTGCACCCTGTGGGCCCTCACCTGGGGAGCACAGGGATGAGGGAAAGCCCCTCGAGCCATTCTCTCAGGCTCACTCAGGACGTCCCGCAGCCCATCAGCACGCTTTGCACAAGTTTTAACAAGCTTAGAGGTTGGCCTTGGAGGGCTGATGACATAACAGTCCTGCCCTTTGTGAGGCCTCTTCAGTTGGGACAAGTGATAAACAAGCAATGAAACATCAGGCAGTGAGGAGTGAAGAGGAGAAACTGGAGGCAGGTCAGAGGGGCCAGCAGGTAGCCTCAGACCCGGGCGAGCAGGACGCTGTGAGCAGAGATGCTGGACAGGTGGAGTCACAGTGCGGGAGAACGTCCAGCCCGCGAGCCCCTGCTGGTGCCCCTGAGCCCCTGCTGGGCAGGCACCACCTGTGCTGGGCTCAGCCCCTCCCTCAGCACACAGCAAACAGCAGGAGAGCACGGTGGGGGCCACGGGGGAGAGGGCAGAAAGGAACAGGGGTCAGGCCATCGCCAGATCTACCGAAGACAGACACCTCGGCTTCAAACGTTCTGAGGAAAAATGCTTCCGGCCGGGACTTGGATACCCATCGCCCACTGGGTCCCACTCAGGCTGAGGGGGAGGCAGGCCACCTGCAGTGTGTGAGCTCAGAGACGTGGCTGGGCTACCCCCGCGGAGGTGCTTGGTGACAGAGCTTCCCAGGAAGACAAGGGTGAGAGCCGTCAGCAGCCGAGAAGGAGTAGATGCAGGAACCCACGGGCGCCTCCAAGCACAGGAGGAGGGCCACGGGCGCTTGGGAGGGCTGAGAACCAGGCCCAGGAGGTTCTGGAGGGAAAAGCTTGCAACCCGTCCCAACTCAGCCGCCCCGGCCTTCTGCACCAGTGGGTGGAGCAGTGCCGACCTCAGACGCCAGCTGCCAGAAATGCTTCCAAAAGCCTGTAGCCTGCGTGGTGGCAAAAGGACGGGTCTCACACGGACCACCAGAGCCCATCCGAGCTTCATTGTTCTAGGTTCTTATAGTTTTGTTTTTACTCCCTCAAACATGCATTAGCTTAACAAAATAGTTTTGTGGAAAGGTTTTAAACTAAAATGACAGACAACGAATTAGGCGCGACGTGCCTCTGTGGGAAGACAGCCAGGCTGCTGCTGGCCCCGGAGGAGCAAGTACGCGGGCCACAAACACGGAGCAGGAGCGGAGGAGATGGGGAGCCAACTGTCTGGATCAAGCCATTAGACCCATGTGCTGTTTCCACAATGACGGTAGCGGCAGAAATTACTTAATTTTAAGAGAATGTGGAGGTGTCAGACGGACAATGAGCCCGGGCAGGTGCCTCTCCCTGGCGCTCTCCACCGGAGCATGGCATGGCTGTGCCAGCTAAGCCTCCTTGGACGGGCAGAGGCCAGGTGTCCTCCACTTTCTCCCACAGCTCGGGCGTAGCGCACTGAGCCCTGGGTGCAGACCTCACACCGTCTTCCCTGGAGGCCTCCCCTGTTTCTTTCACCATGAGGGAAAAGAAGGTCATGTAGCAGAAGAGACCCAGGAAGCAAACTGCTCACCCAGGGTCAAAGGACAAGCTCCCCAGGCGTGTACCCACCATCCCACATGTGCCCTGAGTCCCCGGGGTCACCTCCTGCACCTCCAGGCCTGGGCCCACCATCCCAGCTGTGCCCCTGAGCCCCCTCGGGGTCACTCCTGCACCTCCCCAGGCCTGGGCCCACCATCCCGCCAGCCCTGAGTCCCCGGGGTCACCCTGCACTCCTTGGTGCCTGGGGCCCACCATCCCATGTGTGCCCTGAGCCCTGGGGGTCACCCCGCACTCCCAGGCCTGGCTTGCATCCAGGTGTGCACCTGCACCCTCTCCCACTGGCTGTGGCACCTCCTTGGTAAGAGGACATGCCCAGCCCTGCCCTGACCCAGGTGCTGCTCAGCACATGCCCCTTCCCGGCCAGAGACCTCTATGGGGACCACAAGTGGGCCCGCCAGGACCTGCTTGGAGGCTGAGCCCACTCCCACTCGCCACCACCCCCAGGGCCTCCCCAGAGAGTCAGGACTACTGCACCTGCGGCTCACCCACTGGGTGTGGGCCAGACTGTGTTGTCCAACTGGCATCTTCAAACAGGCTTGGAAAGGGCAGACATCTAAGGGCAGAGGTGGCACCCCACAGACCTCAGAGCGGGGCAGGCAGAGGCAGACCCTGAGGGTGGCTGTCCTGGGGAACGCCGTCCCGCCGGTCGGAGAACACCTGCCCCAGGTGTCACCAGCTCCAAGGACCAGCACCAGGCGGGCTTATCCCAGACACCCCAGGCTCCTTGGCTCCCCAACCCCATGGGTTGTCCCCAGCCAAGAGGCCCCAGGGAAAATCATCTGGCCCCATTTGTCAGAATGAATCTGCTGGGAAACGCCCTCAGACTGGACGCCTTTAATCGCTCCTAAGCCAAACTTACAGAAAAAGTTGCCAGAACAGAATTGGATGAAGTCTGGAGAGACAGTGCAGCCCCAGCCCTGATCACAGAGCTGTCCAGGGGCTGGAAACCCGGGTGTCCAGATGGCATCATCAGTAAGCAGGGCCAGGGGGCCAAAAGGGGACCGACCAGGGCTCTGTCACTAGGAACAGGGGTCTCACTTGGGCTGTGGGATTCTCACTTGTGGACCCAGGGTCTGTCCCTTGGGCCTGGAGCCTGTTACTAGCCCCGGGTCTGTCACTAGCACCAGCTACTGTTTTAAAGGTAGCAGCAGCCTCAGTGCTCCCTTTGTTCACTGCCCACACTGCTGGGATGGCTGATAGAGCCCACACGACTGCTCTCCCACGTGGACGCCAGGGGTACTGAGCCCTTGCTGGCGGAGGGAGGCTGGTGGCGCTGTGTCACATCAACAGCAGTGCCGGTCAGAGGTGGGAGGCAGGAGCCACGAGCCAGTGGGAGCCACCTCACCCCTCTCAGCTCATCACCCTCCCTGGGGCCTGAGACCTCAGAGTCAGTCCCCGCCCTGCTCTCGTGCTCTGGCCTCCCTGAGAACCTCCTGTCCCAGTCACAAGTGTCCTGCAGGCCCCCAAGTTGTGCTAGGTAGGACCCCAGGCCAGGGTGTGACCCCTGACAGCTGCACCTGACCTGAGAAGCCACCAGCAGCTTCTCCAGCTGCACCCAAGGACCCCCAGAGCTCGCCTCCCGTGGCAAGTGCCCACGGTGGGACAGTTAAGCCATGCCTCAGTCTTCATCTCTTGAAAGGTGCAGCCCCCTCCCCGTCTCCCTCGCCATGATTTGGCCTCATGCAGGCACAGCCGGGGAGGGAGAAGCTGCCTCTGCGTTCTGAGAGAGACTGGTGGCCGACTGGATTCCACCAGAACCCGAAGGCAAGCATTCCCTCGGGAGGACCAGGCTCGGAGCATCAGGCACTCACACCACACACACTCAACCCAGACCTTCTGTTTACTCGGGTTCCCGGGTGCCCTGCCTGCTTCTTCTTGGCAGGAGCCATGGCTTGTGCCCTGTAGAACTCCCTGTTAGGGATGACAGTGGGTTCCCGGTGATTTGAGGCCTGGGTGGAGCGCTTCCTCTTACCCTGGAGATGCTGCCCAGGAGTCCAACGTGCTGGAGAGGCCATGCTGGCTCAGACGCCTCCTCACCAACCCCCTTCCTTCCATGCCCTCAGGGCGCTGGCATCCTGGGAGCTGTGAGGGTCACGCCGTGCCGATTGGGAAACAGGTTAGGGGTGGGGCCAAGGCGCTCAGCAGTATTCAGGCATCTCTCAGCTGGCAACAGGAGCTTGGCGTGCTGGGCCCTGCAAGTGGGACTGCATGCCGGAGCCCCTGGGGGTCCCTGGTCCTCTCCACTGGTGGAGCCCCTCGTGCGGGCTCCCCGCCTCCGCAGGCTCCCGCCGGGTGTGCTGTCGCTTGCCTTCTTCTCGTGAACCTTTTACGCCTTAAGTCCTGTCCTACATAAGGGGAGCACCTCCACCCCCGGCCGGCAGCCATCACAGCCTTCAGCCCTGCCCAGAGTCCCTGGAGACTGCTGTCACCAAGCCCCACTCCTGCTTCTAGGAAACCCCAGGGCCAGACCCTACTGCCGGAACCGGCCTTCGCCTGCAGGCGCAGTTCCCTGAGGGCCTGATGGACCCTCCAGTGTCCCACGCCACAGGTCCCACCTTGGACGCTTCAAGGCTCCGTGGATGGCCCCTCTGTTCCCAGTGCTCCATCACCCACCTGGCCCCAGGACGTGACTGAGGGAGCAGAGATCGGGACCAGGGGAAGCAGCAGGTAAATCTGAGGCGCAGGCACGGGCGCAGCCCTGGGGAGACCGGATAGGCACCTGGCCAGCAGGGCTGAGGGAAAGTCACCTGCACGGCTCCCTGCTGGGCCCATACGCGAGTGTGCTCCGGCCTCAGGCTGCCCACTGGCATTCCACCCAGCTCTCGGCTCTGGAGACCTCGCTGGTGAACAACAGGACAGCAACGTCAAAGACCACACAGGGACCCAAAGCCCCAGGAGGAAAAGCTGCCCCTCACAGGGAAGTGAGTGGACAGAGGCCCCAAGTGGGAGCTCACCCATCCCGCTGTCCCCTCCAAGGCCTCCTAGGGACCTCGGGAGCCCTGCCCTCCTGCCGCAGGAGGCTGCCCCGAGTAAACACGGCCATGAACAAGCATGGCTCAGGGCCTGCCATGCCCAGGGTGGACACCGCACCGGGCCAGCCCCCACCACTCATTTCAGTGCCCATTTGAGCAGACGTTCCTAAGCTATTATCATCGCAGGGCACTTCCTGCTCACGGGACTCTCCATGAATGGCCCCACTCTTCAGCCCAGGCTGCCTGTCAGGCAGTCAGAGCTCCCAATCAGAACAAAGCTGGTAGTTTCTGGAGTTCAGCACATCCCCCCAGTGCAAGCAAGACGAGGGATGATCAGCCGCCTCCAGCCCAGTCCCCACGCACACTCGAGCACAATTCCCACCCAGAGCCACAGGTGCACACGGCCAGGGCCGCCCCAGGATGCACATTCCGAGAGGTCACAGTCCTGAAAGATCACAGTCCTGAGAGGTCACCATCCTGAGAGGTCCCCGGTCCAGAGAGGTCGCCGGTCCTGTGAGGTCACTGTCCTGAGAGGTCACTGGTCCAGAGGTCATCAGTCTTGAGAGTCACTGGTTGATCCTGAGAGGTCATTGGTCCAGAGGGGTCGCTAGGATGGGGTCTCCAGACCTGGGCTGCGGCTCTGCCCCATAGAAGACCTGAGGTCGGGTTCCTGCTCTTCAGGGACCCTGAAGGCCAGAGCCAAGCCCAGGCTGAGTGTAGTCCCCAAGGAAGTGGGAGAGGGAGGGCTCGGCCGAGTCCCAGTGCTCTTCCCACTCATCCTGCCCTCACACATGCCCCTCCTCCCGCCATCCCGTACTGGCCATTTCTAGGACCCCCGCCACTCACCACAACAGCATGGCCTCAGACTCCAAAGGACAGGGCGGCTTGCACCTCCCAAGGCTCATGGGGTGGGAGAGGCCCCTGCACAAGGAGTCTTCCCAAGAGGGCAGGTGGGGATTTGGGCCGCGCGCCCGGCCACCTCCCACTCACCCTTCACCCCTCAGAAGAGAGATGGGTGCACAGGAGCTTCAGGTCAACAGGGTGCACCCAGCACCCAGCCCCTGGTGCCTCTCTGGCTCCTGGGAACCACATCTGCAGGGTGTGGTCTCCCCTGCAGCCCTCAGCATGGCCAATCTGGGATGGCCACTCAGAGCCCATCTGCACGCAGGGATGAGAAGGTGGGCAGTCGCAGAGAAAACCCTCCCAGGCCACACGACAGATCCCTTCTGAGTGGGAGACTCCAGGATGAAGCGGACATGCCAGGGAGACGCAGGCAGGAGGATAGAACATTCCAGAGCACCACGCCTGAGTATCCAGGCCACAGACGCCCGGGCTGCCAGGGCCACCAACTTTGCCACCAAATGGCCACCATGGGACGGAGGTGCCAACAGGGCTCCCGGACTCTGCAAAGGACGCTGCGGCGGAGACTCATCCAGGTCTGAGGCTGTCCAAGGCCCAGGAGAGTTAAACCATTAGGCCCAGCCAGTGCCTACCACCCGGGCCAACACCATTTCTCTAAAGCACCACACAGGACGTTCCGCCAACAGAGCATCCCAAAAGGGAATAACATAGAGATCCCGGCTGGCTCATCCCATCCACCACGTCGGAGACTCGGCGGCTGCGTGATGCTGCGTGGGACCTGCTTCCGTTAAAGACTCCTTCTGTGGGGACAGCCAGGCTCCCACTAGGGGCACACAGCAGATTAGAGAACACAGCCGATCTCACGGGGGCACACAGGGGTTACAGGAGAAAGCAGCCGGGCTCTCACCGGGCGGGCAGAGCAGGTTACAGAACACTGCAGAACCAGGGTTGGTCCCTCATCCAGCGAGCTTCACTGGGAGGTCAGAGGCACGAGGACCCCTGCCCTGCCCCAGCCCACCTCACTGCCCTTGGCCTCGGGGCTCCAGGTCCAGGGCACTCCGGCAGCTGGGACCAGCCAGCTCTTGGGCTGGGCCAGCGGTGGCCCCATCTAATACCCAGAACCTGTGAACGTGACCTTGTTTGGAGAAAGGATTCAAAATGAGATCATCCCAGATTATCCTTGGCCAGCCGAGCCTAAATCCAATGGTGAGAAGAGAAGACGCAGAGAGAAGAGGAGAAGGTGCTACCAGCTGAATTCGTTCCCTCCAAAATCCATGCTGGAACCTAATCCGCATTGTGGTGGCATTAAGAGTTAGAGCCTTTGGGGGATGAGATTGAGCTATGGGCACCAGGCTCCGTGAACCAACCGAGTGCCCATCGCTGGCTGGGGCTGTCTTTGAAGCAGGGAAGGGCCCTTTGTCGGGATCTTCAAGCCTGCAGGTGCCTTAATCTTGGACTCTCCAGCCTCCAGAACTGTGAGAAGTGAACGCAATATTTCAATTACCATGTGTGGTGCTGTTACAGCAACACACACGGACCAACATATCGACGTGAGGCTGGGACTGCAGTGATGTTTACCTTCAGGACAGCTGGAGCCACTAGGAGCTGGAAGAGGCAGGGAGGGTCCCCCCAAGCCTTCAGAGGAAGCTGACCCCTGAGATGCCTGGACACTGGGCTTCCGGTCTCCAGGACCATGGGGCGGTAAGGCTCCCAGCAACCCCAGACCGGGTCAGTTGTCAGCGGCCTCTGGACACAGTGACAGCTGGCGGACCAGAAGGTTCAGCACCCCCATGGGGAACAAAGTCTTTGGAGAGGCCCCTCAGGTGGCACTGAGAGGCCACGGGGCTCCAGAGGCTCCTTGGGGTCCACCTGAGCCAGGATGGGTGCTAGGGCCAGGGCTGCCAACAGCACCTGCCTTCTGAGACCCATCCAGCCTCGCCGCCCATTTTAGGTGGAGAAAATGAAGGCTGCATAATATGGCTGGCGGAGGAAAAGTCAGTTGATGGCAATTTGTTGGATTTATGGAAGTGTTCAGCTGCGTCTGCATGCTAAAGGGCTGTCCTCCAGATCAGATTGAGAAGCCTCAGAAAGGTAATGCAAAAGAATTTCTGATGTTCTGGTGTGGGGAAATTAAGCAAGCACGGACACAGAAAGCCTTGCCCTGCAGGAAAAGATTCTTAGAAGGCACCAGATTAAGAGAAAGAACTTCGTTCATTGAAAATATCATCAAGAGAGGAAAGCAACCCCAGGGTAGGAGATCTTTGCTACACACAACAAATGTTGGCTTCTCTCCAGAATATATGAAGAACCTCTACAGATGAACAGGAAGGAACTCAATACACAAAGGGCAGCTGACTTGAACAGGCCCCTCGGGGACGGGGGTATCCAAGTGCCCAGTGCTCGGCAGGCAGTACTCAGCTTCGTTAGTATGACCAGGAAAATGCAAATCATAAGGCTTCCACACAGCCTCAGAAAAGGCTAAGACATTGCAAAGGCTTCACACAGTGGCAAGTGCTGGGCGCGATGTGGGTCAACGGGAAACTGTGGGGGCTTAATGGCTTTAATCCCTTTGGGAAACCGTTTTGACATCATCTGATGAATGTAAAGACAGGCATGATCCCACACCCAATGGCTCCACTTCCAGATTGACCTAAGAGATTCAGCCCACGTGCTCCCCAAAGAACATCCCCCAGGAATGCCCACGACAGCTTCTGCGCATCCCTCGCTGCTGCCAAGAAAGGGAAACCGCGACACACGCCAAGGATGTGCGGGCGGGTCTGAGGGACAGCTGGCATCCCCGGGAGTGTGGGGGCTGAGCACGAGCCTGGGGCTCAACGCAGTGTGGATGGACCACTCACAGACACTATTGATCCACGCGGAGCCAGCATAGCAGTGTGCCCACCGCGGCTTGCTTTCAAACGCTAAAAACATCGCGGCAAAGCCACAACTTGGTGCTCAGGAATTGGAGCTTTCATCGAAAAACGTGGACGGTGAGTAAGACCCCCATCCCACCCCGGAACACGAAGAGAGGCAGCCCAGAACAGCTGGCACTAGAACTGCAGGTGGACTGTGCCAGGTGCCAGGTGCCAGGTGCCAGGTGGGCTCTCACAGCAGGTGGCTTGGGGACACATGGGCACTGGCTAAGGTGCAGGAACAAGCGCGGTGGGAGGTGAGGCTGAGATGAGCTTCACCCCAGTGGCCTCGGCCCATCGCCCAGGCCCCTCAGGTACTGAGAAGGCGATAAAGCACCGCCAGCAGCAGAGGAAACCAGCCCTGGCAGCCTTTTAGGCAAGCGGGGTCGGGTGGGTAAGAGGGAGAGTGGTGGACTTCCCAGAAGCAAAGCCATGGCCAGGTCACCCAGAGATGCCAAGGTGGGAGATGAGGTGGCTGTGCAGTGGTGCCCCTGGGCTCAGGGGAGGGCTGGGTCAGTCCCCCGTGGTCTGGCTGGGGCCTGGACATGGTTCCCTGGCCCCTGAGGCACCAGCAGCACTTGGAGTCGGATGGGACTGGCCTGGTGTGTTTCTGGGCGGGGATCCAGTGTGAGTGGGTGAAAGTGAGTGGCGGCCATGGGCACGCTGAGGTAAGCACACTGCCACTGTGCTCTGTGGCTCCAGGAAGGCGCGTCACACGCCTCCTGACAAGGCAGAGGGTGCTGGGAGCTCGCCTGTGTCAGACGTGAGGGCACCTGGACCAGAGCCTGATTTGAAGCCACGTCCATACTCCCATACATGCAGTTTCGCTGCTCCTGGCCCCACCGGACTGGATGACTGATGGCCAGAGGGAGGCAGCAGGTGTGTGAAGTTGCCTGGCAGGTGCAGCTGTTGGTGGCATTCCCTGGGCAGAGGCCACGTTGGACATTTGTGAACACACAAGCAGGGCGGGGTTACAGGTTATAGGATTTGGGAAATGTGGTCTGTGATGCCATGCGCCCTGGGGGGATCCGTGGAGCCCACATTAGCAGGCACCTTGATCACGCCAAGAAGTCAGATGTGGGATTGACAGAGCCTGCCCAGAGGAATTCCACACACCAATCCTCCCCTGAGCTGCACTGAACAGGGAAAAGGCCCAGGTGGCCTTAACTGCTGGGCTTAAAGAACCTCCCATCCCTTCCAGAACCCTCATGTTAAAGGACGTCAGCACACCGGTGTTCCTCTGATGAGAGGCGCCACCCCTTCCACGAGACGGCGGAGAAGCCCGCCTTCTTGAACAGATGAGGCTGCAGAAGGTGTTGGGTATGATGCAAAGACAGAAAGCTGCTGTTTCCACTCTTTGAAAGATTTTATATTTCTTCCCAAAGGGAAAGTCATGCATTTGGACATTTAGACATTAAATTACACTGCAATTAAGTTGTGCTTGCACAGTTAAAGAGAAACGTGTTCCAGAACAGCCCTTTAATTCGAGTATCAGGAAACAAGAATTAGGGACAGCTGATGTTTCTCTTTATTCTTTTCTGAGACCCACGTGCTGCCTTTCCTGCGGGGCTGCCCCTTCCCAGGTGTGATTCCAGGGGCTGCAGACTACAGAACCCTCGCCTCCCCCGATCCAGCAGGGCCAATCAAAGCTATTCCCAGGCAGGGCCCCGCAGCTGGGGGAGGGCCTCCCACTGAGGAGGTGCTGCTGAGCTGATGTGCCCTGGAGGCCCGGGTGGGGAGATGGCCTGAGGTGGAAATGCCCCGGATGGGGGGAAGTGGGGGGGAAGCCCTAGGGGAGGAGAAGCCCCGGCAGAGGGAAACCCTGGGGGTGGAACACCCCAGGGGAAATCCCCTGGGGATGCACTGGGAGGGGATGCACTGGGGAGGGGGACTTGGGAAGGGACACCGGGTGGAGATGCCATGGATGGAAGCCCCTGGTGGATGCCCTGGGTGGAGGGGATACCCTGGGTGGGGGGGAGGAAGCCCTGGGTTCTGGGGACCATCTGGAGTGGGGGGACTGACTGGTGGGGGATGTGGGGGGCTGCCCCAGGTCGGGATCATCTGGGTGGGTGCCGTTCGGGCGGGGGGACTTCACCAGGTGGGGGATCATCTGGGTGGAGGATCATTTGGGTGGGGGATCATCTGGGTGGGGAATCATCTGGGTGGGGGACCATCTGGGTGGGGGATCATCTGGGGTGGGGGATCATTCTGGGTGGGGGACCATCTGGGTGGAGGACCACTGGGTGAGGGATGCCCCAGGTGGGGGATCATCCGGGTGGGGGATCATCTGGGTGGGGGATCATCCGGGTGGGGGACCATCTGGGTGGAGGACCATCTGGGTGGGGGATGCCCCGGGTGGGGGATCATCCAGGTGGGGGACCATCTGGGTGGGGGATCATCTGGGTGGGGGCTGCCCTGGGTGGAAGATTTTATCGGGGGATGTGGTGGGTTGTGGCCCTCTGGCACCCCAAACACACACACACCAAGAAGAAGCTGGTCTCCCTAGGAGGAGTATCCAGGCAGGGCAGCTTGGGGTTTGGCTCCTGGATGCTGGGGACAAGGTCTTAGGTACCCACCCCTCCCCAGGAAACACCTTTTGCCCAGCAGTAATAAACTAGGCGTGTGTAGATTCTGCTGCCTGATTCTGGCTCCCCTGGCTGAGGGTTTGTGGGCTCAGATGGACTTGACACCCGGCCACAACCCTCCTGGGCAGCCTTCTGTCTCCCCCAGCCCAGGCGTGTGGGAGGCAATGAGCAAACGGGTCCTCACCCAGAGCTTTCTCGAAGGCACTTCTGCCTGAGGACCCCAGGCTGGGCCAGGTACTGCAGGGCGCTGACCAGCACTGGCCTGGGGCCCTCCCCAAGAGCCCCAGATGGCATCCCTCTCACACACACTCCTCCTGTCTCACCAACAGCTATAAATAGACTCGCCTTGCTGGCACGGCTCTTCCTAAGGAAGCTTTTAATTCTCAGCGTCTCTGCAGGAGTGGCTCCCACAGGCCCCTGAGGGAACAGACTGCCTGACCTCCAGAGAGCTCCCTCGGTCTCCATCTGCGATGAATGGTTCCTAATTTCTTTAGGAAGTTCTGAGCCCTGCGTGTGGCGCTTTGGCTCAGCCACGGAGGCCCCCTACAGCCCCCTCCCTCCAGGCCCTGCCCAGCCCAGTGCAGGGAACTCCTGTTTACCGATTCCCAGGCCTAGGGCAGCCGCTGCCAGTGTGAGGCCTGCAAATTGGTAGAGGGTCAAAAGGAAGCCCCTTGACCATTTCTATGAGCCTTCTATGCTCATTTCCACAGTGAGTACCACAACCCATGTCCTTCCAACTTCAGGAATGCAGCATGGACCAACCGCAGCCGTAAGATTAAAATGCAGCCAGTGACCAGCGGAGCTTCCTCCACGCACACGCGGTCCAATCCCCATGACTTCATGTTTTGTGAAGATGCAGAGCTGCAGCTCATGCCGGCGCCTTTCTGAATCAGGAGATCCCTTTAGAAACCCTGAAAGCTGCAGACCCCTCCCGGAAAACGCACACACCCCTCCTGAGCTCGTCTCGCAGCCGCTCCTCTGAGCCCGCCCCTCCCCCACAGGCCCTCCGGAGGATCACGTGGTGGGGAGTGCGCTGGCACCGAGCTGCTGGACAGGCGCGAGCCCAGTTCAAGTGCCGGCACGAGCTGCAGCTGCCTTACCCTCCACTTCCTGCCCCTTCCCGGCCCGGTCCAGCCCCATCTCCCAGTACCAGGCCACAGGGAGCTGGGCCACCTGCCAGGGGCAGGGCTGGCCGGGCGCGGGGGCAGACCTGTCCTAAGAAGTCAGGCGGGGAGGGATGGCCGGGGTGGGCGGGGCCCAGTCCTCTGTCGGTCCCAGGGCCGCAGAAGAGCAACATGCCAGGTGGATCAGCAGTGACACTGAGAGGAACGTAATCCACCCATCAAAACAGCAGCCCCAAACCCCATCAAAACAGCAGTCCCCCAAGCCCCCATCAAGACAACAGCTCCCAACCCCCTATCAAAACAGCAGCCCCCTCAGGCCCTCATCAAAACAGCAGCCGCCCAACCCCATCAAAACAGCAGTCCCCAACCCCCTATCAAAACAGCAGCCCCATCAAGCCCTCATCAAGACAGCAGCCCCCGCAACCCCTCCCCCATCAAAACAGCAGCCCTCCCAACCCCTATCAAAACAACAGCCCCCCCAACCTCTATCAAAATAGCAACCTCCCAACCCCTATCAAAAAAGCAGCCCCCCAAACCCCCATCAAGACAGCAGTCCCCCCAAACCCCCATCAAGACAACAGCCCCCACCAAACCCTCCTTATCAAAATGTAGCAGCCAGCCACTGCCCGGGAGGGACAGGCTTCACCTCCCCTGGGCCCGCTTACGCAACTGAAACCCTGGTGAATAAAGGGCTCCTCAGATCCTCGGGCGCTGCTCCCAGGTGCGGGAAGGTCCCGGCAGCGCCTCTCCATCGCCACAGGCCCGCGGACGGTAGCCAAGGCCCGGGGCTGGAGGTTTCTGCGGGGCGGTCTGACAGCCCCACCTGCCAGGACGCGTGGTGTCAGGACCCCGAGACGGGCCGCTTCGTAGCCAGGATCTCTCAAAACCCGCTGCGGCAGTGGCTTCATTCCAGCCCCCACGCCCTTATTTCCCAACGCCTCACACTGGCGGCGCACCGAGGCCTGGGGAATAGGGAAACGGTTCGGAGCCCCCGGGCTGGGGGAGGGCCTGAGGGGAAGGGCTGCAGGGCGTCCCTGACGCGAAGAAAGGCCGTGCCGGCGTGGCCCGGAGACGACAGACCTGTCCCTGGCGCGGCCGACGGTGACCCCCGCCCGTGGCCTTTGTGAAGCCTCCCTGCAGCCTCTCCGGGCACGGAGCGCGCAGCCGAACTCCGGGCACTCCAATCCGACCGCGCAGGGACGCGGGGCGGCCCGGGAAGGGGCTCGGGGAGCGCGGAGGGTAGGCCGTGGCGCAGGTGGCCGCTGGGGCTGACGGGCTCCAGTCTGCGCCCCGGGTGCCCCCGCGCCGCGCCCGCAGGACCGAGCCCCCGCGCCTGCTTACCTGAGACGGAAAGGGCCTGCAGCGGAGGCGCTCTCCGCGACCGGCCGCGCGCGACCCGGTGCTCAGCGGAGCTTCCAGCCGCTGCCCCGCGCACGCCCGTCCCGCCCGTCCCTGCCCAGCCCGGCCCCTGGCCCGCTCCCCGGCCCCAGCGTCCCGCGCCCGCCCGCGCCCGCCCCGCGCTCATTGGCAGCCCCGCCCCCGCCGCCCCACCCTGCCCGGGAAGGGGCGGGCGCACCGAGCCCCTGCCTTACAAGGCCGGCTCGGCGCAGTCCCGCCGTGGCCGCCGGTATCTGCTCAGCGCAGGCGCGGCGGACCCGCGGGCCGTGGGAACCGCTGGACAGTGGCGGCTGGGCCCTCACCTGGCTCTGGCCCCGGGGCGACCGATCTCGATCTCTGCGCCCCCGCAGGACGCGCGCTGACGGTGCGGCAGGGGATGGATGCGAGCGGCCGCGGCCTCCTGGGGTGGGTGGGCTGGCGGCGGGGGCGGAGGACAGTGCGGGCGACCCCGAGAAGCCCAGTACTTGCTGGTCGCAGACTGTGCGGGGGAAGCGGCAGGCCGGGCTGTGAGGGTGCTCGGACCCCAAGGTGGGGCGCAGGCTGGGGACTGGGCGCCCAGGGGGGCAGCGCGGCCAGTCGATCTGGAGCAGGGAGCCGGTCTCGTGCCTGGCACCGAGCGCAGCTCGGACGGCCGCCCCTTCCCGCAGAAGCGGAGAGGCAGCAGAGCGCGCACCCCGTCCCCGGCCTCAGCCTCCGTTCTCCCCAGGTCGCCAGCGTGTAGCGCCACCATCTCGGGACTGCTCTTCTAATCTCGCCTTTCCGGCACTCCAGTGGCCCCGCCCCCCGAGACAGGCAGCTTTTGCGGAGGGCTCGGCCACGCCCGGCTACCCGGCCCTCCGCAGGAGTTGGCTCCGCACAAGGTTCCGGGGCTGGGCTGGACAGGGCGTCTGTGTGCTGGGACTTGAGGGGGTACAGGGGCACCTGCCTGAGAGTCGAGGCGCAGCCCCCCAGGAGGAAGGGGTGCCTCTGGTGACTTCCAGCTGGACTGTGTCTGGTGCAGTTGAGTCTCCTCCCCAGCCCCGGTTCTGTCCCTGCACCTGTGTCCAGCAGGCCCTGGAGCCAGCAAAGGCAGAAGCGCAGTTGGGGTGCTGGGTGCTGGCAGGGGTGCTGAGGCTCCCGGAGCCCCGGGTGACTTGGCCCCCACTCCACTCCACGGTGGTCCCGGCCAGCCCACACCCTCCTCCTGTGGCTTCTCCCCTTCCACTCAGAGCTGCCCAGAGATGGGCTTGTCTAATCTCTTTTGGAGAAATTCCACACTCGCGAGTAGGAAGTCGGGAGACCCCCGAAGCTGTGCAGCCGCCACGCTGCGGCTCCTGCTTCCCTCCTGCTTGGGTGCGGACTCGGCTGCCTTCTGGTCCCGCGGAGCCCGGAGCGCCTCCCCCTCGAGCAGCTCCTACTAACAGCATCAATGAAATAATGAAATAATCTCTCCTTGCGTGTTCTCTACTGTCCTATTAGGCACAAGGTGATTCTTCAGTGCCCTTTTCAAAACGTGCCAAACCTCTTGACATAAATGCGGTGAGTTTACAATAAAATGCAGTGGGAGGTAACGTCGCTCTGAGCAGACATGGTCCCGGGAGCCTTGGGAGGAGAGAGGGCAGGCATGGGAAGGGTGGCCACCAGGGGGTCTGAGCTAGGACTGCAGGTGACAGAGTTGAGTTTTGCTGCTCCTGGCCCCTCGCGCAGGACATGAAGTGACCGGGCTGGGGTGGGCACTCCTGGTTCTGCCCGAGTCGGCGTGTTCATGGAGTCTGCTCTTGTCTGTGTGGGGTACCCTTGGTTTGGGGTCGGGGTGGGGCATTTCCCCAGTGACACGGTTCAGTCAGCACTTACAAAATCACCACAGAAACAGGGGCACAGGATCTGCTCCCTCGGTAGAGGTGGGTCCTGATCTCGGGACTCCAGGCTCTTCACCTGGCCATGGCTCGGGTCCAGTGCCCCCTTCCTGCCTCCCAGCTCTTGCTCCACCACCAGACCTCGGACAGACTCCATTAACCCTACTACTGAAAACTGACTCACAGCCAATGATGTGATTCACTTGGCATCCCATTATATGTTTCCTGGGCTCTTCTGAAAATCACTTTCATAAATGGGTCAAAACAACAGTGCTTCCTCTTAGGGCTTAGGAGGCCAGAAGTCCCACATCAAGGCCTGTGCCATCCGGAGTAATCCCCACTTCTTCCAGCTTCTGTGGCTCCAGGCGGCCCCCAAGTGCCACAGGCCACGTGGCTCCACCCTCTGACCCTGTCCTCCCCGGCCTCCCCTGAGTTTGTGTCTGTCTCCTCCCTTGCTTCTCAGGACACCTGTCACTGGATTTAGCAACCACCAGGATAAGCTAGGGTAATGTCAAAATCTTTCATCTAATTACATCTACAAAGGTCCTATTTTAAAGTAAGGTCTTACTCTGAGGTTCTGGGTCGGCCGTAATTTTTTGGGTCAGCTACCACCCCAGCACCAATGCTTTTCCCCCAGCTCCACCTGTGGGTGTCCTGTCAGTGGCCAGGAGCGTCCACTCGGGATGCCCGCCCCTGCAGCTGTTTCCACGGCTTTCTGGACAGGTTCTTGTGTCCGGCAGTTGGGAGCACCACAGCCTGGCAGCCAAGGTCACATAGGAGGAGGCTGGCTCTCAGGACAAGCCTCGGCCGCTGGCACCTCCTACCACCCCTGCCTGGGTTTGGGGTTGGGTTTTAGGGCAGAGGTTCAGGCTGACAGTGAGGCTGGGAAGTGGCAGACACAGCGTGGTGGGTAGCACTGGAAACCCCTGGGTGGAAGGGATGGCAGGAGACGCTTGAGCCATGCTGGTCTGTGTGGGAGACCAGGACAGAGCCCAGGTCCGTTGGGAGGCCCTGTGCTGAAGACGGAGGCACAGGGAGCGGGGTAGCAATGGACTCATGAGGACAGCAGCAGACATGAAAAGGCCTCCGAGGCCAAGTGTGGGGATGCTGGGTCCCAGCACTGAGGTGGGGCCGCTCCCCACCAGGCTTGCTGCTGGACCTGCCAGGTGTCCACCCACCCCTGGCAGCTGAATGTCCTTTGGCAGTCTATGGGCTGAGCAGCTTCTTTGGGCCCCGTGGGGGTGTGTCCCACAGCAGGTGAGCAGTCAGGGGCCCCTTCAGAACCCTAACCAGCTCCTGTGTGGGTCCTGGGCTGGGGACAAGCTACAGCCTTGCATGGGGTCAGAGGGGTGGGTCAGTGAAGCAATCCACGCACTGCCTGGGTGTGGGGCCTGGGAAGGCTCATGGGGTGCTGGGAAGCAGTTCCATGGGTCCCGCAGCTTAGATAAAATGCCCGCCGTGATGTGTGCGCACATGCGCGGAGAGCAGGTGCATGCACGCGCTTTCAGGCATCCTGCGTGAACGTGCAATCTGTATGCGGGAAAGCATGCATGCTGGCGTATAACGCTGGAGGCTGCACCCTCATTGCATATGTTCAGCCAGGTTCCATTTGTGTGTCCCCTGTGTGCCTGCAACGATGCGTCCGCGCAGGCCTGTCTCTGCATGCAGCGCATTGCGGTTTTGGTAACTCCCGCATGTCCGCGTCTGTGTCTGTGTAAGGTTTGCGTGTGTGCATGCGGTTCAGTGGCCTCACGCGGTGCCCGCATTGGCCCAGGTGTCTCTTTGTGCGCACATGTGTGTTTTAACCCGTGCACCGCGGCCCGTGTTTGGCCATGATCGCGATCCGGTTTATCTTTGTTGGGGTGCCAGCTGCCCTGGGGGTTGGAATTGCTGTGGAACATGGAATTAAAGTGCAGGTTCTGGGTCTTGCTGTCAGGGAGCAACCTGGCTCCACTATCACAGCCTGTGACCCAGAGAATGGCAGTTGAGCCTCAGGGCCTCACTCGTTGCCACTGGTCAGAGGCTGATGAGGAGGGAAGCCAAATGGGGGGTGTTCAGCCCCAGCAGAGCTGCTTGGAGCACATTCTTAATACACCAGCCATTGCTACCTCAGTTCCACAGCTGATGTTAAAGGAAGAAGGATGCGGGGACATGGCAACAGGACAGTGTGCTGGGCAGAAAAGATGTGGACAGGAGCCCATGCCTGGCAGAGACACGGAGGACCAGAGAGAGGATGGCGGCTACAGAGCCGGAGGGGTCGCAGGAGAAGTGGGAGGCGCCAGGTTCGTAGTGGACGAGAGCCGGAGGGGTCATGAGAGAAGGGAGGCACTTGTGTCTGCAGTGGACGCAGAGCTGGAGGGGCTTCAGAGAAGGGAGGCACTTGTGTCTGCAGTGGAGAGGACACGCCTCTCTGTCAAGGCCAGGGGCTGAGGCCCTGGGTGTGGCCAGCAGAGGCAGTGCGCATAATGAGCTCTGTAAAGCCGGTGATGGTCTGGGCAGACCACAAGGAGCCTGGTCAGCTCCTGTCCCTGTAACTGTTTTCCCCCTGCCGGAAGTGCATCATTTGTTGTGTGGATGCCCTGCACTCAGCCCAGGACCATGGATTCACAGCCAGATTCTACCAAACATATGAAGAACTAACGCCACTCCTTCTGAAACTATTCCAAGAAACTGAAGAGGGGGGATATCTCTAACTCATTCTATGAGACCAGTATCACCCTGGGACCAAAACCAGACAAAAGGCTAACAAAAGAAAACCCAGATCAATATCCCTGTGAATATAGATGCAAAAATCCTCAAATCCAAATACCGCAGAAAATAGAACCCAACAGCACATCAAAAGGATAATACACCCTGATCAGGTGGGACGGTCCCAGGGATGCAAATCAATAAATGTGATGTATATAACATCAACAGAATTAAGGATAAAACCATATGATCATCTAAATAGATGCAGAAAAAGCATTTGATAAATTCAGCCTCGCCTCATGATAAAAATTTCAACAAACTAGGCATAGAAGGAACATGCATCAACTGCATTAAAAGCCTTATATGACAAATCCACAGCCAACATCAGACTTAACGGGAAAAGTTGGAAGTATTCCCCTCTAAGAACTGGTATAAGACATGGATGCCCACTTTCGCCACTGTTATTCAACATAGTGCTGGAAAGTCCTGGCCAGAGCAATCAGGCAAGAGAAATAAATAAAGGGAATGCAAATTGGAGAAGGAGCCCAAACTATCCCTTTCTGTTGGTGAAATGATAATTCTATATAGAAAACCCTGGCCACACTGCTGGTAAAGATATGCCTGAGACTGGGTAATTTATAAACAAAAAAAGAGGTTTAATGGATTCCTACAGTTCCACATGGCTGGGAGGCCCCTACAGTCATGATGGATCGCAAAAGGCAGATCTTACACAGCAGCAGGTAAGAGAGAGGATGGAAGCCAAGTGAAAGGAGTTTCCCCTTATAAACCTTTCTGGTCTCGAGACTTATTCACTCCTAAGGAGAACAGGATGGTAAAAACTGCCCCCATGATTCAACTGCTCCACCCAGTTCCTCCCACGACATTACGGGAATTATAGGAGCTACAATTCAAGATGAGATTTGGGTGGGGACACAGCCAGACCCAGATACATCTACCAAAAAACTCTTAGGATTTGATGAACAAATTCAGTAGCATTTAAGGACACAATTAATGTACAGAAATCAATAGCATTCTTATAAACCAGCAACACCGGCCAAGAATCAAATCAGGAAGGCAATCTCATTTATTGCAGCTACAAAACATTACCTAGATATGTATTTAAATCCAAGGAAGTGAAAGATCTTATAAGGAGAACTACAACACACTGATGAAAGAAATCATACATGACACAAATAGAAAAACATCCCATGCTCATGGATTGAAGAATCAATATGTTAAAATTATCATACTGTTCAAAGCAATCTACAGACCCAACACAATCTCTAATAAATTAGAAAAAAATCCTAAAATTCACATAGAACCCAAAAGAGCCCGCTAACCTCGCCAAAGCAATCCAAAAGTTAAAAGAACAAAGTTGCAGGCATCACATTACCTGACTTCAAATTACTATAAGAGTATGGTAAACCGAAAACAGCATGGTAGTAGTACAAAAAATAGACATCTAGATTAATGGAACAGAATAGAGGCTCGAAATAAAAGACACAAAAGTCAATAAAAATATACACTGAGGAAATGACACCCCTTTCAATAAATGGTGCTGGGAAAACTGGATTGGCATATGCAGAAGAATGAACTGGACCCTCAATACTCACCACATACAAAAGTTAACTCAAGAGGGATTGAAGACCAAAACATAAGACCAAAACTTGCAAAAATCCTGAAGAAAACTTAGGAAAAATTCTGATATTGGCTCTAGGCAAAGAATTTATGAACAAGTCCTCAAACGCAACTGCAACAAAAACAAAAATAGACAAATGGAACTTAAATCCAAAAACCTCTGCAATAAGCAAAAGAAACTATCAACAGGGTAAATAGACAACCTGCACAATGGGAAAATATTTGCAAACTATACCCACAAAGGCTAATATCCAGAAATCTAAGGCGAACTCAAACTGGGGCCAAGCCATTAAAAAAGTGGGCAAAGGATATGAACAGCCATTTTACAAAGAATAATAAAAGTGGTAAAACATGAAAAATGCTCAACATCACTAATTATCAGAGAAAAGGCAAATTAAAATCACAATGCCATATCCACCAGTCAGAATGGATATTATTAAAGTCTAAAAGGCAAGCAGATTTTAGTGAAGATGTGGAGAAAGGGGAATGCTGGAAGCAAATTGTTGGTGGAATGTAAATCAGTGTAATCTTTCTTGGAAAACAGTATGGAGATTTCAAAGAATCAAAAATAGAACCACTATTTGGTTCAGCAAATCAATTACTGGGTATATACCCAGAGGGTGAATTAATTATATCAAAACCACCTGCACTTGTGTGTTTATCACAATACTATTCACAACAGGAAAAGAAAAATGGATCAACCTGCTTAATTCATCAACAGTGGAGGGCTGGTTAAAGAAAATGTAGCATATATACCCGTAAGGTAATACTACCCGTCCAAGCAAATGTTAGAACGGTAAATCATATCTTTTGAGCAACATGGATAGAGGCCATTATCCTGAGTGAAATAACTCAGAAACAAAAAGTCAGGGTAAATTCCCACATGTTCTCACATATAAGCAGGGCTAAACAATGTGTACACATGGACGTATGGAGTGGAATAAGACAACACTGACACCCAAAATGTGTGGAGGGTGGAAGGTGAGCTTGAAAATTACTTATTCAGTACAATGTTCACTATCTGCCAAGGGTACACTAAAAGCCCAGATGTCAAATTACCATGTAATATATGCATGGAAGAAACGTAACTTCTACCCCTTACATCTATAAACATTTCAAACTCTTGCTCTTAAATAACTGCATCTCAGAATAAGATTTCATCTTGTCTGCATCCCCAAATAAGGCTTACCTAGGTGTATTCTTTCTTTATTTATGCAGCTGATCATAAATTAACTTATCATATACCTGTGGATTCATGTCTGTCAGTTCTGTGAAACTGTGAATACGTATAGGACTACAGCAATATCGACACCAGTAGAGAAGGCAACACTTTTGACATCCAATCAGAAATATTAGCATACAAACAAGTGGGAAAACAGGTTTCATAAGGAGCAAATTAGTCCATTAAAACTGATCCAGGATGGACACAAAGGCATTAAACAATATCAAGACTGTGTTCCACATATTGTAAAAAGCAATTGAGGCATGAAGATGTACGCACTCTGGATCACTGTTCTAGAGGTGAAAGCTACAAATGCATAAAATGAGAACTGCACTGCATGGGATTAACGGCAGATTAGATATTAAAGAAGAAAAGATTATTCATTGTGAAACC
Source organism: Hoolock leuconedys (assembly GCA_023748175.1). Classification (NCBI taxonomy): domain Eukaryota; kingdom Metazoa; phylum Chordata; class Mammalia; order Primates; family Hylobatidae; genus Hoolock; species Hoolock leuconedys. The sequence goes on along the minus strand of JAKGGE010002428.1, from coordinate 31,047 downwards.
ATAGCAATATAAATTATTATCCAAAATGAAACCAAAAAGAAGTAGTGATTTAAAAAATTTAAGCTCAAATTATCTGTGATCTGTGGAACAACTTTTCGTATGGGCTTAATAAAGATGTTTAATTGAAGTCCCTGAAGGAGAGAGAAGAAAAACAATAGGAATGAGGGTAGTGCACTAAAGATGTTTGGAAAATAATGTGACAACATTTTTTTCCAAATTCGATGTAAACTATAAACCTACAGATGCAAAGGCTCAATGTACCTCAAGCACAAGTACCATTGAAGAAAACTACTCATGTCTCATTATAATCAAATCCATGTAATCCCAGTGATAAATAGAAATTTTAAAAGCAGACAGGAGCACTGCCAGAGCAGTATGTAAGTAAACACTGGTCCATCCCATAGAAGTTATTTGAGACTTGTTGAGGCTAGTAAGCAGTGTTTTGGGCAATATTCCTTTAGTGCCTAAGGAGAATGCACATTTTCTATTAATAAATGAGTTTCCAGTTCCACTTATGTCCCATAATTCAAAGCCTGCCAATGGTGTGTTATCCAAATCTATAAGCTTTTGCTATTTTAAAAATATGATTGACCTAACAGTAATTGAGAGTTACATTGAAACTCCCACGCAAGTGATAGTGAATTTTAAAAATTTTCTGGCTCCCCTGTGGGCTCTATCTGTTTTACACGTTTTCCTCAATAAATTCACATCTTTTGAAGTTGCATTAGTGTAGGATTGTTGGTGATAAACTTTGGCTTTGATTTTATCTGAAAATAAGGATTAATTTGCTCTTTTCCTAAAGATAGTGCTGCCAAAGTACATAATTCCAGATCGCTTTTTGTCACACCCTCGCGGAATATTATTTATCTACTGTTCTTACGATTAATACATCGCTCTCAACGTTTTCTGTGGATGATTTGTTGTTTCTTTCTGGTTTTAAAGTTAGATTTTCTTTTGTGTCTGCCTCACCCTACAATGTGTCTAGGCCTGGATTTCTACTACTTGTACGCTTTGTCATGAATTACTCCTCCTGTGATTCAGCTCTTTGTCAGCATCACCCAGGTTCAGTATTTCTTTATAGCAATGCAAAAGTGGGTCCATTAAGAAAATCGCACTGAGGAGCAGGACATTGCTATAAAGATAACTGAAAAATGTGGTAGCAGCTTTGGAACTGGGTAATGAGCGAGATTTATGACTTTTGAGGCCTGGTGAAGAAGACAGAAAGATGTGAGGGAAAGTTTGAACTTAGTGACTTATTAAGTAAGCCAAGAACCAAACGCAGAGATAAAATATGGATAATGAAGGCTGTGGCTGACAAGGTCTCAGATGGAAACGAGGAAGTTATTAAAATCGGTTTAAAAGTACCCTTGTGTGCTCTTTAGCAAAGAGCTTGGCTGCATTGTATTCGTCCTAGTGATCTGTGGAAGTTTGAACTTAAGAATCATAACCTAGGTATCTGGCAGAAGATAATTTCCTTTGCCAAACATTCAAGAGGTGGCATGGCTGCTTCTAACAACCTATGATCAGATATGGGGAGCAAATTAATGACTTAAAGTTGAATTTATACCCTAAAAAGGAAAGCAGAGTGTAAAAGTTTGAAAATTTGCAGCTTAGCCATGTGGTAGAGAAAGAAAGAACAAGTTTTCAGGAGAGGAATCCAAACAGGTTGCAGAGCGCAACCACTTACTAGAGAGAAAGATTTTGCATGGCTAAAAGGAAGCCAAGTGCTAATATCCAAGACAATGGAAAAGACTTGAAGACATTTCAAAGATCTTCGCAGCAGCCCTCCATCACAGCTCCAGAGGCTCAGGGAGTGTTGAATGGCTCAATGCCAGGACTAGGGGTCTCTGATGCCCCAGGTCTGGGACATCGGGTCCCCTGTAGTATCCTGCAATCCCTTTCCAGCTACAGTGTGTGGTGATTCAACAGTCTCCAGGTACAGTGTGTGCATGGCTGCTCTAGAGGGTAAGCCTTGGTGGCTTTCCAAGTGGTGTGAACCAAGAGAACACAGAACACAAGAGTGAAGGGGCATTGGCAGCTTCCCCCAGATTACAGAGAGGATGTGTGGGAAAACCTGCGCCTTGCGGGCAGAAGCCTGCTGTAGTAGCAGAACCCTCACAGATAATTCTATGAGGGCAATGCTGGGAGGAGATGTAGGGTTGAGCCCCACACAGACTCCCACCAGGGCATGCCTAGTGGAACTGCTGGCAGAGGGCCGCCTCCCAGACCCCAGAATGTTTGATCTACTGGCAGCTTGCAACCTCAGCCTGGAAAAGCCACAAGTACTCAACTCTAACCCACGAGATTGGCTGCAGGGGCCACAACCTGCAAAGCCACAGGGGTGGAGAGCTGTACAAGGCCTGGGAGCCCGCCCAACCAGTGTGCCTCATGGAGTCAAAGGAGATTATTTTGGAACTTTAAGGTTTAAATGTCTGCCCTGCTGAGTTTCAGACTTGTTTGGGGCCTGTAAAAGCTCTTCGGCCAATTTCTTCCTTTTGAATAGGTATAGTTTTAACAATTCAGTGCCTGTACCATCATTGTGTCCGCATCTGGGAAGTAAATCACTTGTTTTTGATCTCAGGACCATAGGGTAGCGAAATCATCTCCAGATGAGACTTTGACTTGGCATTTTGATTGAGTTGATCGATCCTGGAATGAGCTTAGACTTTCTAGGACTATTGAGAAGGGACATTATATGTTGCAAGTGTTGGACATGAGATTTGGCGGGACCAGGGATGGAACATGAGAAGCTTAGAGGTTTGTCCCTCCAAATCCCATGTTGAGATGTAATCCCAGTGCTGGGAGGTGGGGCCTGGTGGGAGGTGGGCTTGAATCATGGGAGCAGGTTCCTCATAAATAGTTTAGTGCCATCCCCTGGTGATGAGTGAGTCCTGTTCTGGTAGTTCACTTGGAGATTCATCATTTAAAAATGTATGGCATCCCCCTAACCCCACCACTCTCTTGCTCCTGTTCTCACTACATGAAGTGTTGGCTCTCACCCCACTTTCTCGCCATGGAAAGCTTCCTGAGGCTCCTCACTAGAAGCCAAGCAGATGCCAGCATCCATGCTTCCTGTACGGCCTGCACAACTGTGAGCCAGTTTAACCTATGTTTCTTTTAAATAAATTACTCCAGCCTAGGGTATTTCTTACAGAAACACAAAACAGCCCAATGCACATATTAACTTATATATACATATTTAGAAAACTAATTATCTTTTTAAAATATGACTACTAAACAGACTAAAACGCAGAGTTCATTATAAAATACAGAGGATGCCCTGGTCTGGTCTCTTGACTCTTTTGTTCACTACAAGAATCTGCCAGGGCTGAAGAACTCAGAATCCAGGTTCAGTTTCAGTACTATGCTCCCATTTCCCAGTACTGTGTGCTCCCCTTCCAGTACTGTGCTCCCATTTCCAGACTTTGTGTTCCCATTTCCCAGTGCTGTGTGCTCCCATTTCCCAGTAATTGTGTTCCCATTTCCCAGTACTGTGTGCTCCCATTTCCAGTTCTGTGCTCCCATTTCCCAGTACTGTGTTCCCATTTCCCAGTGCTGTGTGCTCCCATTTCCCAGTGCTGTGTGCTCCCATTTCCCAGTGTTGTGCTCCATTTCCCAGTACTCAGGCTCCCATTTCCCAGTACTCAGGCTCCCATTTCCCAGTACTCAGGCTCCCATTTCCCAGTGCTGTGGTGTTCCATTTCCCAGTGCTGTGTGCTCCCATTTCCCATTACTGCTCCCATTTCCCAGTACTCAGGCTCCCATTTCCCCTGTGCTCCCATTTCCCAGTGCTGTGCTCCCATTTCCCAGTAATTGTGCTCCCATTTCCCAGTAATTGTGTCTCCCATTTCCCAGTAATTGTGTCTCCCATTTCCCAGTGCTGTATACTCCCATTTCCCAGTGCTGTGTGCTCCTATTCCCCCTAATTCTTAGGTTCTATTTCTAGTGTACTTTGCCTCGAGCTCTCTAGCGAAGTATTTTGTAATTTATGTTTCCTGCTTCTATTATTGTGTTTCCCTTTATTTCTACAGCACTTGCTCTGTTCTAAAAGGCTGCAGCCCCTATTCTCTATCTTTCAGTGCTCTGATTTCATGCTCAAAGTCTGTCTCCTGCTCATTTCCCCAGCAGATTCCTGCCTCCTCCCAAACAAATGAGTCTCTCTGTGTTCTCCTGGCTTCCTCCCACCAGCCTGGCCTCCATGCCCCTGTCTGTCTGGTCTGCTCAGCCCCTGGTCTCCCAGCACTGCACACGCCCCAGCTCAGTCTTCAAATGCTCAGGAGTCAGCCATTTGGCTGCATGGTGGCTGCATCCTGAGCAGCAGTAGCCCATCATCCCAAGATGTAAATCCTCCTGCAAGGCTGGCTCTTCTTTGGGTGTGATGAAGATGATGACAGAGATGGATGCTGGGCTCTGAAGGTCCTGGTTCCTTCGAAGGACATCCGGGGCCTCTGAGATGATGGGCTCTGGTTGCTGGCCTGTAGCATGGGTAGGAGCAGGAGAATTTGTAAGGTAGACTCTACAGGCAGGACCTTGATGGAGGGTGGGGTTTCAGGATGGAAGACCTGGATCACAGGGGCACCTCAGCTCCTGCAGGACAAAACAAAGTCACTCTTTGAGCAGCCACCAGGGAGGGAGCTCAGCTCTACCTTGTGATGGGAAACCTACCAGTGGCTTTACCCCACCGCCTACCTGGAGAGAGGCAGGGCTGGTTTCTGGGCAGATCACCACCTTGGCTTAGAGACACAGAGCCCCACCCCAGCTGGGTTCAGTGAGTCCCTCTGAGCCAGGCCCTGCCCTCCCCATCCTTCCAGAAAGCTTAGAGATGAGTGCATCACTGACAGGCCATTTCTATTGTTCTTATTGGGAAATACATCTTTTGAAAGATAACCCATCTTTTATCACTACATATTTTTAAAAATATTCTCTTTGGCCAGGCATGGTGGCTCACACCTGTAATCCCAGCACTTTGGGAGGCTGAGGCGGTGGATCATGTCAGGAAATCGAGACCTTCCTGGCTAATATGATGAAACAATCGGCTTCTACTAAAAAATACAAAAACTAGCCAGATGTGGTGGCGGACACTGGTAGTCCCAGCTACTCGGGAGGCTGAGGCAGGAGAATATGAACCCGGAGGCAGAACTTGCAGTGAGCCAAGATTGGGCCACTGCACTCCAGGCACCTGGGTGACAGAGCTTTGGTGACTCTGTTCAAATATATATGTATATTCTTGTTTATGGCATTTATCAATTGAATTATGTTTTGTCTAGAATTTTATTTACCCTTCTTGGATTCACTGGGCTTTATGAATCTGTGAGTTGGTGTCTTCTAACAATGTTGGCAAATTCTCAGCCAAATCTCCTTAAATATGACCTCTTCCCAATTTCTTTTTTCTTCTTCTTTCTGGGACTCTAAAACATAACATAGCCTTCAAACTGTATTCTCATTAATTTTTTTTCATATATTTCGTGATTTCTGTCACTTTGTATCTATTTCAGTAATTTTTCAGCTCTAGATTCCAGTTCTCTAATCTCACTTTTCAACTGTGTCTAATTTGTTGTTAGATCCATCCACTTAAAAAAAAAAAAAATCAGTGATATTTCTCATTTCTATGTTTTATTTGGTATTTTTCCAAATCTGCTTTGTATTTAAAAAAATAGGCTTCTTGTTCTCTTCAGATATTGCTGACTGTGTTTTCTTTATGTTTTGGTCTGCCAAATCTCAACATCTGAAATATTTATGTGTCTGTTTCTACTATGGTTTCTGTTGCTTCTCACTCATAGTGCTTTTATTTTCATGTGTGGTGAGTTATTTTTCATTGAGAATTGCTTATTTGCTTTGTAGTTTTATTTGTGAGAAATCTTCGAGGCTTAGGATGAAGGTTTGTTACTCAGAAGGAATTATGCCGGCCCCTTGGAATGACCAGTTCAGAATCACTCTCTGTTTGGGACTTTGGTCACCACCCGCACAAAGTTAGGGACAACCTGTTGTTCTCAAATGTCTCGCAGTGATTTTTCTTTTTCTTTTCAGCTCTAGGGCTTGAGATGACTGATCCCTCCGATTCCTTTGTGGGTGGAGAAGTGATGTTTCAGTTTGCCACTGCAATGAGGTGGGTACTGCCCCTCTGGGGGTCCTAACTTTAAGAGATTACTGATTGGCTTGCCATTTTATTGTGTTCTCAGCTTCATCTTCCCTTTCTACCCTTGTAAAGCTGAAAATGAAGTTCACCAGGTTCATTAAATGCCCTCAGGGCAAAGGCCAGTTGCACCTCCCCCACTGATTTCCTTTTGGGTTCCTCTTCTGTGCCTTCAACCCTGGCCTTCCGAGAATTCCCTTTGCAGGTCTCCTCAGCTGGTTAATGCCTTTACATCATTTCTTTACACCTCGCACTGTGATGGGACACGACACGCACGCAGCGCACACACACACCCCTTAACTTGCTCAGTCTCAGAGCACTGTCCCCCATCCTTGTAAGTGACCTGCCACATGACTAGAACCTTCTGTTTTATTTCACCTCTTCTTTCTTTTCCCCTCCCTTTTCCCTTTATTCCATCAGTCTGTATTCCACTCCATCTTTAAAATCAAGTTCTTCTGGGATTATGTAAAAAATCAGATTAACCTCCTCTAGCCACAATCTCTTTCTAGAGATAGGAGTGCGACTCACTCCTACACCACAGGCACTTGGAAGGGTAAGGTGTAATACTGAAGAAGTGTTTTGTGTGGTCTACAGTAATTCACAACTGTAAGACGCTACCACAGCAAACATTTGCTGCTTCTTAAAACCTTAGTGGTGACATTTTTGAATGAAGTTAAATCATTTCAAAAGCACCCTAGGAAGACCAGATGCTTTTGAAATGATTTAGCCCCATTCAAAAATAATGCACGATGTTGGAACATGCAAATGATAAAGAATGTGACCTGAAATTATCTGCAACTTCCAGCAGACAAGCTGTGGTTGGTTGAGTTTGGGCTTCTATCAAACACCCTGAACCATCTTGTTTCAACTACCAATCAAAGCTCTGCCACGGAGCTGTTCTTTGCCATGGTGGTTTGGACATCTGACCCTTCCAAACCTTATGTTGAAATTTGATTCTTCGCAAGTTGAGATGGGGCCTCATAGGACATGTTTGTGTCGTGGGGTGGACCCCTAATGAACAGATTAATGCCATCCCTCTGAAGGAGTGAGTTCATGGTCTAGTAGTTCTTGCTCTAACCAACCCATGAGACCTAAGGGAAAGGGCCCGAGCCTCCTCCAGCCCTTCGCCTCCTCTCTCTCCATGTGATCTCTGCATGTGTCAGCTCCCTTCACCTTCTGCTGTTAGTGGAAGAAGGCTGAGACCCTCACCACATGCAGAGCTCAATCTTCAACTTTCAGCCATCAGAATCATAAGCCAACACACGATTTTTCTTTATAAATTACCCAGGCCCAAGTTTCTTTGTAGTAACACCAACAGATTCAAGACACCCCTTGTGTCCATCACTGTTAGCCACTGTTGCTCATGGAAGGGAGTCCACAGCTCCATTTGATGCTCACAGGGAAGGATGTCCACGAAGCTGTCAGTTTTGCAGATGATTTGCAAGTTGACGCTTCAGCCAAGTGTCCAGCTCCACTTCTCGGCTTCCCCTGTTACCTCAGCCGCTTTCACTGTTGCACACACAAAGGAAATGGCGTGAGGAGCACGTGACTCAGGCACTGTTCTTGTAGACATTCTACATGAGCTCGGGTGCCAGCTTCTTAAGTTTGTCCTCCATATCACTGAGACTGTTTTTACAGCACCACTTCATTTTCTTTCCTGAAAGATTTTAATTTGCAACTTCATGGTCAGTTTCTACATCTTTCCATATCTCATTCATCTCCCTTTAATCTCAGTGGATTCGGTCTCTCATCTCAACTTGTCTCCACTATGATTTTGACTCCTGCCTCATTAAGACCCTGTGCTATGCATCTCAAACACTTTTTTTCTAGGAACAATTTTCAAAGGTTTGCTTTCTCTGCTTTCATGGTGATGTCTATTCCCAGTTCTGCAAAATTTTCACAGGATATGGCACAGAATCATGAGTCCGCCCCCTTGTCCTCTAGGGTGCCGGCCAGCCGCTGCTGGGAGATCTTTGGACGCTCCTTGTGGGCTCCTATGGCACCGAGACGGCTGTGGGAAGCTGCCTGGAGCACAGGAACTCTGAGGGTATCAGGGCTTTTGAGTTTTGCCCCATCATAGGGCTTTTCTTGTATGGATCATGCTTTAGATACAGCGTGTTTCATATCCTTTCTCCTGTCCAGCTGCTTTTGGGAGGTGCCTCTGAAGCACTGCGGCAGGTACTGAATGGTAGAGTTCAGGGTGCAAAGGAGCTTGCTTTGCCTTGAAAGCCAACGCAATGTTTAAAGAAAGTGTTGCAGTTTCGTTTTAAGGTACAATCATGTCTCACGTTTCTAGCTGAGGGGATATAGTAGTGTAGGGAGAGCATGCCCTCTGTTTTCAAGTGTTTCCTATTCTGATGGCAGAGCATGTCTGGATGGTTTGCCAACTCATGTGTGTGCCTGATAGCAAATTCCTTTTAGCCTTCTTAGTGAGTAAATCCTTTCCCCTGATTCTGGAAGTAAATGATCATTTGTTTCACAGTTAAATTTCACTGCATTCTATGGATCGTCCTAAATGTTTGAACAGAAAGCAGGGATAGGTAGGGTCAGAGGTATCTAATCAGAAACCATCTTAAAATGGCAGGTGTTCATTATTTAAAGTTCTTAGATCAGTACAATTGGGTGAAAAATAATTTTAGTTTAGACTTAGGCAAGTATGGAAATGATGTGTACAATCTATACATTGTTTATTGCCTAGAAAATAAAGATGAATTGATATTCTCGTTGCTCAGCTGCCATGCACTACTACTAAAGATGGACACACGGTTCCTGTTCTGGGTTACTGTTGACATCAAGAGACAAGGACACGACAAGCAGCCCAGCCCTTGAGCTTGCACTGGTGATTTTTAAAGAAGATATTTCACTCTAGAGAACCAAACTTGCAGATTTCACATGACCCGTACTGCCACATATCTTACCTTGAATTCAGTCTTCACTTTCAGCACTGTCGGTTTTCATGGGCTCTGTTGTTTCTTTGCAGCCTGTTTGCAATATTCAGAAAGAGAAACAACAGAGAACGTGATGATGTAATACTTGTTATACTGCCAAAGTGGACAAAATGTGTAAACAAGAGTACATTTTAGAGATTACTTTAGACGGGCAATCACTTCACCTCTCTGAGCTCTTCAGAGCCTTCTTACTTTGTGAAGACAGTAATATGACCAAGACTAAGCTGAAAGAATGCTGCTTTTTTCTTCTGCATGTGTGCTGATATAGAGACAAAGTGTGCTTTCCCTGATAAATAAGAGAGGGTTCCTGCAGCTGGCGAGGCTCGTTTGGATTTCCAGCATGAAAAGTGGGGAAATGTGGGGCCCACAAGAGGTCAGCCCATGCCTGGTAATTCTCTCACAACTCTTGCTTGATTGTGGTGAGTTCTGCCATCAGGAGCCTTAAGTGTTTTTATAATCACATCTTGAGTACAGGTGTTTTGTTCTCTACCCTGATGCTACACTAGCCCAGCCAGCCAATGACTTGATTGTTTATGCATGCTGGCCAGCTGGCAGGAGAAGTGACTGTGTTGCTGCCTGTGACTTTCCAAAGGGTTGGAGATTGGGCTTATCTTAACTTGCAACGCTGAATGTGTCAGCAATTAGAGACCAGAACATGCAAAATTTTGCTTTGAAAGGTTTTGAAAGACCCAATAAGCAAAAAATTCACCAGGAGACTTCTAAATCAAAACAGCATATCCATCACATGCTACAGTCTCTCCTTCTCTGATCCAATCCTTAAAAATTATAATCAGGACATAAACGGATCTATAAATGAGTAAGGACAGGACATCAAAGAAAAGCAAGAAGGGAAATCTTTGTTGGATCAGAAATGCATGACCCCAGAAGGAAAGCGTTGATGCAAACGCGAAAATATTTTGCACGCCAGCCGCCGTCGGCGCTTGAACCCGTTATAACCGCAATCACCGAAGGTCGTGACAAACAGCTGCAGGGCCCTGATGGGGCTGGTGATGAGCTGGGGACTTGCAGGCTGAGCAGCCAGGCAGTGACTGCTGCTGCAAAACTTCTAAAACCATAGGCACAATGGGAGTGTCTGCCACCTCGATTATTGCGGGGAGCAGTGCAGTCTTGCAGACACAGAGAAATGCAAGGAAAAGATGCACAGAAGGAAGTGACAGGACTCAGTAAGCGTGCTGAGAGCTAAGGTATCACCAAATGAATCCCAAAATTACTGAGAATAAGGAGGAAATAAAATATTAATTTCAAATGAAAATAAAAGCATGACAAAGCATGACAGGTGAAATGGTGGAGGATTGTGAAACATGCAGCTGTTGGGGAAGAACAGATAACTGGGTTGTAAAAGTGTGTTTAAGTATCTATATAAAAATGCAGAGGAAGTTTACCAAGGACAAAATGGTATTGTAGAAAGATATAGAGGCTGGTCGTTCCACTGGAACAACCATTGCTTTATAAAGAGCAATTGCAATGAATTATTTGGAAACTCTGGAACCTGGTCAGACATGTATGGGAGGGTGCTTGAAGAAAGGAGAAGCTGGGCCGGGTGCGTGGCTCTCACACCTGTAATTCCAGCACTTTGGGAGGCCGAGGCCGGTGGATCACGAGGTCAGAAGATCAAGACCATCCTGGCCAACGTGGTGAAACTCTGTCTCTACTAAAAAATAAAAAATAAAAAAAAAAAAAAAAAGCTGGATGTGGTGGCGTGCCTCAGTCCCAGTTACTCAGAAGGCTGAGGCAGGAGAATGGTGTGAACCTGGGATGTGGAGCTTGCAGTGAGCAGAGATTGTGCCAATGCACTCCCAGCCTGGGCGACAGGAGCTTTGTGACTCTGTCTCAAAAAAAAAAAAGAAAAGAAAAAACAAAAAAAAAGAAAGGAGAAGCTGCTGGTCTTTGTGAATGGTGTACATGAGCCAGCTATCGCCTCGATTTCTTAGCTTCCTGTGGCTAAAAAGGGCAGCAACCTACATTCTGGAGCAGCTGGCTGATGTCAGAGTGAGCATCAGGGACCTTGTCCTCAATAAATTTGAGGTGGTACATTCTGGTTAGTCTGGTGGTGCCCTGAGGGATCAATACAGAGCTTGCCTTGGTTTTGATCCACTGGCAGGCAGTGGCTTCCTCCAGCTGCATCCATTGGAAGATTTAAAGAGACAGACATTCTCCCTTGTTTGTAGCTAGATATTTGAGGAAATCTTTGATAGTTCACTAACTGGTCATAGAGATAAAGGAAGAGCAACTTCAGTGACAAGAAATACATATTTTGCAAAACTAGTTTGAAAAGGGCACAAACTGATGATGACCCAGCCTTTAACAAGAGAAAATCCACAGTCCCAGAGGAGGAGAATCACTTGATTTTTAGAGTTACCATATTATGATACTCAGAATATCCAGTTTTGAACAAAAAATTATAGAACATATAAAGAAATAGAATAATATGGCCCACTCACAGGAGAAAAAGACTTGGCATAAACTATATCTGTGAAAGCTCAGACATTTGAATTACTAGTCAAAGACATTAAATCAGTTGTCTTAAATATTCTCAGTGAACTAAAGGAAGTCACTGACAACTAAATAAAGTAGGAAAATTACATATGAGTAAATTAGATTATTAGTAGAAATAGAAATTATATATTTTTTAAAAACCAAAAAGAAACTGGAGCTGGAAAGTACATAACTAAAATAAAAAGTTCATTCAAAGAGTTCAATAGATTTGAGCAAGCAGAAGAAATGATCAGCTAACTTGAAGACAACTGAAATTACCCAGTCTGAGGACCAGAAAAAAAAAAAAGAATGAAGGAAGATGAACAGAGCTTGAAGGATTTGTTAGACATCATCAAGGGCACCAACATATGCAACATAGGAGTCTCCAAAGGAGAAGAGAGAAAAAGGAAAGAGGCAGAAAAATACAGTGTTCCCCATTATCAGCAGTTGTTTTCTGCACCTTCAGTTACCTCTAAGCAACCACAGTCCAATAATATTAAATGGAAAATTCCAGAAATAAACACCCACAAGTTTTAAATCGTGTGTAAGTTGTGAGGCACATGAAATGTCACTCTGCCCTGCTCTGCCCACCCAGGACATGAATCATCCCTTTGTCCAGCATATCCATGTTGTATATACTATCTGCCCATTAATGTACAGGAAAACATAGTGTATACAGGGTTTGGTACTATCTTCGGTTTCAACATCTACTGGGAGTCTTGGAACATATCCCCTACAGATAATGGGGGAGCAGGAGACTACTCTATTTAAAGAAATAATGGCTGAAAACTTTCAAATCTAATTGAAGAAATGAATCGACACATCCAAGGAGCTCAACAAATTCCAAGCAGGCTATAATTCAAAAGATCTTCAAGACACATTACAGTTAGATTGTCAAGACATAGACAATGAGAGAATTTTGAAGGCAGGCAGAGAGAAGTGACTAATCAGAATCAAGAGATCCCCAATAAAAATTATCAGGTGATTTTTCATTAGAAACTAAGGAGGCTCAAAGGCAGTGGGGTGACATATTTAAATGCCCTGGAAGGGGAAAATACCTGTCAACCAAGAATTCTATATGTGACGAATCTATCCTTCCAGAATAAAGCAATAACTAAGACATTATCAGATAGACAAAAATTGAGGGAATTCATTATCAGTAGACCTACCCTAAAAGAAATGTTAAAGAAATTATTTAGTCCTAAATGAAGAGCATACCTGTGACAGTAACCTCAAAACCATACAAAGAAATAAAGAACATTGGTAAAGAAATAAAGAACACAGGTAAATATACAAGTCAATAATATTGTACTTTGGTTTGTAACTCTTTTTTCTATATAACTTAAAAAGTCAAATGCATAATACAATAATTATAAATATTGTTAATGGCAACACCGTATAAAGATGTAATCTATGACAACAGCAATATAAAGGGTGAGGGATGGAGATGGATAAAAGCAGTGTTTGTGTACCATTGAAACTAAGTTGGGGCTGACTGTAGTGGCTTCTTTACCATGTAATCCCAGCCTTTAAGGCTAAAGTGGAGGATCTGCAGGAGACCAGGAGTTCAAGTCCAGCCTGGCAACATAGTGATACCCCATTTCCACAAAATAATAAAATTAGCCAAGCGTGATGTGTGCCTGTAGTCCCAGTTACTTGGAAGGTAGAGGTAGAGAGATTGTTTGCCCAGGAGTAGGAGGTTGCAGTGAGTTATGACTGTGCACTCCAGCCTGGCAACAGACTGAGTCCTGTCTCAAAAAAAATCAAGTTGGTATTCAAACTAGGGTGTTATAAGTTTAAGACATTAATTATTATCCCCAACGTAAACGCTCAGGGAAGATAATTAGAAAAGGTACAAAAAAAGGAAAGAACAAAGGGATCAAAATGGAACATTACAAACATTCAACTAAAGATTTTTTAAATGGGCAGGAATTGAGAAATAAAAATATATATGATATACACAATGCAAAAAGCTAAATAGAAGAAGTGAATCATTTCTTATCAGTAATTACTTTAAACATTATATATGTATAGATAGATAGATAGATAGATAGATAGATAGATAGATAGATTGAACTTTTTAATTAAAAGTCAGAGATTGGCGGATTAGATTTTTAAAAAGCTGAAGTGCCTGTAGACAAAGATGCTGAGTTAAAGGAGGCCTGTCTTCCTACTGAGTATTAGAGAAGCTCCCTGGCCTCAAGATATGGAGGGTCCCAGGGCAAGGGTGAGGAGCGAGGATGGGAGTGGGATGAGATTAAGCACAAGGGTGGTAGCTGGCAAACCATATAAGGAACATGTTGCTGACCCCACAGAGCAAGTTGTGCTAGGCCTCTGCCACCCCACAGGAGATAAGAAGGGTCTGATGTCAGGGACACCAGAGGTGTGGCAGGTGGGAGAATGGGGGGAGGCACTGAAAGGAAAGAGTGGGCCAGTGACCATAATACTGAATAACTAGAGCTCTCGTGGGAGAGAGGGAGTACTTACTTCTCAGAACTTACACTATAAGAAGTAAGATGATAAGAAATTAGTGCAGGGATAGACAAACTGACGAAAGTGGAATTGACTAGACAGCCCAGAAATAGACTCAAATATGTGCATAAATGGAATTCAGGACAGAAGCAGCTTTTGATGCCAGTAGGGAGAGGACCTGCTCAATGAATGGAGCTGGAAACAATACAACCATAGAGGGAAGAATGAAGTTAGATCTCTACCTCACACCATACACTGAAATCAACCAAAGATAAAGACTTGGCTCTCAAAATCAAAACTGAAAACCCTTATTAGAAATAATAGATGGCTATCTTTTGGATATTTTGGTGGAAAGATTCATTAATGAAGACCAAAAGCATTTCTTATATAATATGTATAAACATGACTATATTGTAATGCATGATCTGGTTTCTAGAATGGTATATTAAATTAAACATGGAGTTAAGCTGCACATGGACAGACTCTATCTGTAATTCACCCAACTGACAAAAGGTTTGTATAAAGAATATATAAAAACTCATATAAATCAATAAGAAAAGCACAAAGAGTCCAATGGAAAAATGGACTAGGGACATGAGCAAGTGCTTCATGGAAGAGAAAACTCGTATGGCTCACATGTGTTCAGATTCATTAATAATGAGGGAAATACTGAAGTAGACCACAATAAGCCACCAGTTCACACTATGTGACCGTCAATTCCAAGTGTTGGAGAGGACACGAAGCACAGACTTCTTACTTCACCCTGCTGTGAGAGTGTAACATGTGCAACACCTTTAAAAACAGTGGCCTTATTCTGAGAGAGCCGGACATTCTAGCAATTGCACTTACCTAGAATAGCCCCGAGAAATGGTTGCACCCGGTACAACAGGAGCTCTGTCAAGATCGAGCAGCACAGCTGGGTAGCAAAACCGAAGCCATCTCCATGCCCAACCATAGCAGAGGGGTAAACAAGTGGTATTGGGTGGAACATCCACAGAAGCAAACGCGAAACAGACCATAGAAAGTGACACACAGTATGGACAGACCTTGGCAATTTAGTACTATGAAAAAGGTGATTCCCCAAAGATTCCAGATACTACATACACACAATGTCCTTTCTGTTAAAAAAAAAAAGAAAAAGTAACTAATGTATTGTGGTAACGACGATGTACTCTTTAGGAATATACATCTATATCTGTATAGATAACCAAGGAAATCAAATTTGAAGGAAAGCAAGAGAATGAAGATCAATGAAATTTAGGTGCAAGGACTTGAATGGGGCCCCGCCGGCGGCATGCAAAGACTCCATGTCAGACTGCTTTTGTTGTTGGCGCTCCTCCACTATCATACATAAACAAAATATGGAGTCAATGAAGGAAGCAGGTCACTCTCTATAGATCAAGGATGAATCTGTGTTCCCGCCCAGGACTGGGACCTCAGTGGTGACTCTGGGCACCTGGGATCCAAAACAAGGGAAAGAGGCAACCACCATTCACTGGGCATCCCTAAGCCAGACCCCTGGGCAGTGACATTCACAACCCAGGAGCTCACACACAACCTTCTTGGGAAGCAGATATCAATATCCCCCATTTCCTGTGAGGAATAGGGCTCAGAGTGGTTTAAAACTTATGAGGTTATGGTGAACCAGCGCAACTCCACACTGGCCCCTCAACCGAGGTCTGTCTGATGCCAAAGTCCAAATGCAGGTTACGCGCCACTAGTTTCTGGACGCTTCTGCTAAGAGGAGCTTTGATTCCCTGGGCGGCGAGTTAGAGAGGTGGGCCTGGGATGCCTCTGGGGGGAGGTCAGGAGAGCAACAGGATCAGACGAGAATCCTGGACTGAGCCTGCAGCTAAGAGAAGCCCAAAGGCTGGGTCTGGGGTGCAGGCCATCAGACTCTCAGTGACTGTGGCCACTGGGGCTAAGGGCCAGGGTGTGACCTTCCATGGTCAGAATGGCCTCCCAAGTGACTGAAAGACAAAAGTCCTAGATCTTCGGTGGGTCCTTCTTGAATCTCTGGTGCCACAGAAGGAAAAACTGGGCACTGCAGCCCAATGGGGATGGGAGGGTCAAGTTGTGCAGCCTCCCTCTCGCTGTGCAGCCTCTGGGAGGGAGCATGCAGGACATCTGAGAGGACTCCAGTCTAGCCTTGTGACCCCTTGCTGGGTGTATGAGTGTTCAGCTCTCAGTGCAGAGAGACAGCCCCATGGTAGCTGCATCTGCCTCCTCTCTGAGCTCCTCTGCTCGCCTGAGCTGCCCTCGGGTGTGTGGGTTCAGACCTGTCCACACATCTCTGTGCTGTGTCCTCCCCAGTGCTCCCAGCCATGCCCCACACTTCCAGGCTCCCCACCAGTTCCCCTGGACGTCTGCATGTGTCTCCAACACACTTATGTGTTCCATCTTTTTATTTACTTATTTATTTTGGTGACGTGTCACTCCCCCTGGCTACCCAGGCTGGAGGTGCAGTACTCCATCTTGCCTCACTGCAACCTTTCACTTCCCAGGTTCAAGCAATTCTCCTGTCAGCCCCTGGGTAACAGGATTACAGGAGCATGTCACCAAACCCAGCTAATTTTTTTTTTTTTTTTCAGACACAGTCTTGCTCTGTTGCCCAGGCTGGAGTGCAGCGCCGCGATCTCGGCTCACTGCAAGTTCCGCCTCCCAGGTTCACGCCATTCTCCTGCCTCAGCCTCCCCGGCAGCTGTGACTACAGGTGCTCGCCACTACGCCTGGCTAATTTTTTTGTATTTTTAGTAGAGACAGGGTTTCACTGTGTTAGCCAGGACAGTCTGGATCTCCTGACTTCTTGATCTGCTGCCTTGGCCTCTCCACATGCTCCATCTTTTGACCATCAGTTACACACACACACAGACACACACACACACACTATTTATTTCCCACCTGTCTCCTATATGCACAGTTTTCCCAACATTTTATTAAAATTTCAAACATAAACAAGACTGGAAAGGGCTTTACAAAAAAATAAAAAACAAACAAAACCTGAATCCAGCACCCTGAAGCGACTGATGTATAACGCTTTGTCCTCCGGGCCCCATCACATAACTGTCCACCCATCACTCTGGTCTGCCACATTTCAGACTGGTTGCAGACGCCTGCACACCTCGCTGAGATGCACACACAGCACTTCTGGCACTGCAGCACCTATTTTGTGTTCTGTCTGCTTCTGTCACACACACACACGTTTCATAGTTGGAAGGCCAGCTTCGTCCTTTTTTCTATTCCACACCTCGCCTTTGTTGCTGTTGAGCGCACCCTTCAGGACCCTTCCTGTAGATGGTGTGCCTGTGTCCCCCAGATTCATAGGCTGAAGTCCTAACCCCCAACGTTGTGTGTCATAAAGCAGAGCCTTTGGTGTCAGCTGTCAATGTGGGACCCGGATGGCAGGATTCGCGAGTGCCTTCAGGCCTGTGCAGCCGATCTCACTCTCGACTCCCTGCCGCGTGAGGACAACCAGAGGAGGCCATCAGAGAACTAGGAAGGGGCTGTCACCAGACACCGGATCTGCCGGGCACCTTGAGCTGGGACTTCCCAGGCTCTGAATGGTGAGAAATACATTGTTGCCTAAGCCCCCAGTGTGGTATTTCTGTTGAAGCAGACTGAACAGACAAAAAACACCTATGAATGCTTACAATTAGTCAAACAAGCAACTCGGAATATTGTTGTAACCCCCACCGTGGAGGAAGACTGTGTGCTGCTCACTGGAGGCAAGAGGCCAGCGGCTTTGGGGATACCCCAGATGACAAGGTCCTTTCTAGATGCCAAACAGCAGTGGGGCTCAGGCTCAAGCCCTGGGAGGGAGACAGGAGCTCCTCATGGTCCCCTCTGCTAGGAAGCGCAGGAGGAAGGAAAGACCATGTGTCCACAAGGCAGGGTCTGGTTTTGGGGAGGAGCGCGCAACAGGCCATTAAGGCTCCAAAGTTCCGGACAAGCACCATTACCGTGGTTTCTGCTTGTCAGCAGATCCCAGGAACAGGCAGCTCCCGGGAGGTTGTGTGAGTGCTCAGGAGTGTACTACACAACAGACACCACCTGGGCATGATGCTCACATGGAGCACCCTGGATGCTTGCTAGGGGATGATGCAAAGGAACGGCTGCAGCTTCCAGTGGAAAATTAATACAAGCCACTGAATGAGTATGCATTGGGATTAGGGTCTTCACCCGCAAATCCTGCTCCTTATTCCCACTTTCATCCTAGCTGGTCAGCTGCATCCACCCATTCCCTCGACATCCCACAGCAAACATGCAGACCAGAATATCCCCCATCAGTTTGTCTAATATCCACCACTAGAGACACTATAAATTCCTACACATTTCCCACAAAATAGACCTGTGATTAGCAACATCACACCCCACAGGCACTTAATGAATGGACTTTCCCCTGTGGCAAAGCGACATGATTTAAACAAAGTCCCTGATCGCTAGAAACAGATGTTTGTAATAAAATCTAGCAGGCAGAGCCTGAAGTAAAGCGGCTGTGAGAGTCTAAAAGGTGGACCAGCTGGATCCAAACTGTTAGGTGACCCTGGAAGCATATTCTGTGACAAAAAAAGGATTAATGGTAATTTATCAGCTGTTCATCTAGAGGCTTTGTAAACTCATGTGGTGTTGGAGTAACACTTTTCACATTAAACAAGGTTAGCTCATTCTCCTATGGAGAAGACTTGAGTGAAATGAAGAAGGCTTCCAAAAAAGAGGAATATGATATAAAGATGGAGCAGTTTATGCCCATTAGTATCTTATCTTTTAACGGAACAATGTAGAGTTTAAAAAGCAGGCGCCTAAAGAGGTGTATTAAATGATGATTTCATTTAGAAAATGGATCTAATAATACACAGAAACAATGTTAAAAGGGAAGCTGCAGGAGGTGCCAATCAAAATGCCTGCAGTAGCCATTGGTGGGTGGGGGGACTGTGAGTGTCTTAGGTTTTTACACCAAGAATTTTTGTAACTTCCCTATTTTCTATTTTGAATGTGTACTGATAAAACATATATATTTTTTCAAAGTGAAAGTTTACAATTCTGGTCACAATTAATTTTCTATCATTCTTGCCAGAAATAGATAAAAGAGAAAATGTCTTAGTTTTTACCTAGTATTAGAACCATAGGCTATACTTCGAAGTAAAATTCAAAATAACCTGGACTCACTAAATCAAAGAAAACCAATTTATAAGGAAAATTAATGGGTTGTGTGAAAGAGCATTTTCACACTGAGTGATATGTAATCCTTGATTGCTGAAACTAGGCAAAACTCTTAAGCAATTCTCAGATTTGAGAAATTGGTGAATGGGGCACTTCTCCTGGGCTACTTTTTTCTGACCCAGGAAGCTGCCTGCCTCTTGAGCTGCAGAACCTGGCTGGCCTTCCCTGGCCTGGAACTCTGGCACTGCCCCCAGCACGTTTCCCTGAAGGGCGGAGCTTCTGGGGTAACTCAGGAAGAGCAAGGCAGGAACTTCCATCCCTCTGCCCACCTGGGGAGACTGACTTGGTCCTCACTGTGGCCTCCAGCGAGCTGGGACGCCCGAAACACTAATATCGCCACCTCAAAATGAGGTGTATTTTTAATGCAACTTTGCTCCAAATTCCAGGTTTCCTGGAACTGAAACAAAATGTATTTTCCATATAAATTTTAAATAAACTTATATTAAAAAATAAAGTTTAAAAATTGTCAAAACTTTTAGAAATGAAAAAACCTGAGAATGTGACTGTCAGACATTAAAATGTAGCTCAGGAAGGTCCAGTAATTAAAACAGCACGGTTTAGGACACAGATCAACAAGGCAGAAATAAACGTGTAGAAACAGATCTGAGTCTAGTGCTTATAGCAAGCACTAGAAAAGGGGGCCTTTGAATTAGATGGAAAGCTGTATTGTGTCATAAATGAGGTGGTAACCATTAGTTAAGTCTTCGAGATAAAGTAACCTTAGCTCCCTCCCTGTATGCAAAAATAAGTCCAAGATGGCTTGAAAATCAAAATATAAGGAAAACCAAAACAGAAAAATTATGAAACTATCAGCAAAGAGTTCTGGATGATTTTGGTATAACCCTGGAATAAGACAGACTTTTTAAAGCAAGACAAGAACATTTGACAACTTTGACTTCACAAAAATTTATGACCTTCACATTGCAAAAGACATGATAAACACAAAATTTTAAAAGACAGACTGAAAGAAATACATTGGAAACACACAGATCAGAGAATTATTATCCCTAATGTGCAAAGACCACTTAATATTGACAATACAAACAACTCCATTTAAAAGTGTGCAAACATTTGAAAAGCTAATTCATATAAGAGGAACTGTGAAATGGTAAAAAAAAAAAAAAAAAAGAATGACAATATGTTCAGTCTCATTAGTAACAAGGAAAATGCACATTGAAATAAATAAAACTGTTATTTGGATAAAACTAAAAATACCCTGCTAATATCTGGTGCTGAAAAGAGTGAGGAAATTGAAGGAAATTTCATTGTTCAAACCTTTTGGTAAAGTAAGCAAAAATAAACTATGAGGATTTAAAATGAAAATGCCCTTTGACTTTTAAGTGTTCTACAGAAACAAAACAATATTGTCAGTTATCTGGCAACATTGGCACAAAGGTGCTTCTTGCAATTCTGTTTGCAAAAACCTAAACTTGGTCATAAACTTAATATCCTGTAGTGAACAATGGCTGACTAAGCCATGGGATATGCACATCATGAGAGGGTGAAGTTCCTGACAAGAATAACACATCTATATGAAACGTCATGAGCGTAATCCATGCCACATTGTTGAAGAAATCAAAAAAGGAAGCTGCAGAATAATTCATATGGTATACGTTAACCTGTCAACACGAGTGAATCTGCATAGAGCAAAAACATGTATTTACCCTCTATTACTAAAATGGCATTTTGAGGTGGTATTCAGGAAGGGAGGTGCAGAATATTTTTAACTTATGTACTATCGTATTCAAACTGATACAATGAGCATGTAATAAGGTTATAAGTTCTAAGCATAAGTCAGGTATTAAATTCTCCCCCATCTAAATGTTGCTCCATGGCCAGACACAGTGGCTCATGTCTGTAGTCCCAGCACTCTAGGAGGCTGAGGTGGGCAAATTGCTTGAGCTCAGGAGTTCGAGACCAGTGTGGGCAACATGGTGACACCCCATCTCTACAAAAGTTGGCTCAGCGTGGTGGCATGAGCCTGTGGTCCCAGCTACTTGGGAGGCTGAGGTGGGTGGATTGTGAGAACCCAAGTGGCAAAGGTTGTAGTGAGCTGAGATTGTGCCACTGCACTCCAGCCTGGGTGACAGAGTAAGACCCTGTCTCAAAAAAAAAAAAAAAAAATAAAAATAAAAATGTTGCTCCATGATCCAGGGCAGCTGGGTTGGGAGGATGAGGCCAGCTGGGTGCACTCATCTGTGAGGGGGAGACCGGGAGGCATGCAGTGACCTCAGCAGTCTGGGGTCCCAGGTGCTTCTAGAGGAACCCGAGCAGCTCTGAGCCATGAGGTGTGGGTGCTCCTTCTTCCCAGCACGAGCAGCCTCCTTCACACACCGTCCCTGAATAAAGTCGGCCGTGTCTCTGGGCATGTGTCCACTGGGCCCTCCCTGGTTTGGCCATCTGACCCCCTGAGCAGCATGACCTACTGGAATGGTGGCAGAGACCCCAGAGGTCCTGGGCCAGGACAGCTGCAGCTGCTGGGTGCCCAGAGAGGAGGACGGGGCTGTTCTGTGCAGGTTGGGGTGGGGCCAGCTGGGACTCCCTGCAGTGACAGGAGGAGTATGGCAGGCAGGGTGGGGACCGGGACGTGAAGTGAAGGCAGGAAGGAGGCTTTGGTCGTGGGAGAGTGACTGCGGAGAGCGGTGTGTGTGTGCGCGTGCCTGTAAGTCAGTGTGAGAGAGTGTGACTGCGTGCGAGCGTGTGTGTGTGTGCGCGTGCCTGTGTCTGCACACCTGGGGTGGTTTGAGCCATGACTCTTACCTTCCATTTCATTTTCTTTTAGGTTGTATTAAATGGTTCTAGATGAAACTTACTGTAGAGTGTAGGAGCCCAATACCTAAACCCTGAAACTCTGGGAAATGTTGTATAAAGTTGCTTTTAAAAATATAAAGTTAACATGTGTTCATTTTATGGAAAGGAAAATGAAATAGCAAACAAGGAATAAATAATTTACTCAGCATCATGTGTGAGTAGATTTCCTATGACTCTATGTTCTGTGAGAAGTGTATCCTGTACTTGAGATTCTCTGGGAAGAATATGCATTTGTCACGGCTGCACAATTTTATTCCACCATGGGAACAGGGTACCCTTTAGAATGTGTGCTTAAAACTGGATCATGGTCTTCTTTATAATTGTCTTCTTTCAGCTTTGTAGTTTGGAGGGTGAAAAAGTGGTGTGCAGTGGGGCTGGAATTGTGCAGTGTTGGGGCAGGGCTGTCATCAGTGGATGTATTTAGAGTTGAAATGACAAGACCTGACTCTCAATGAAACACTACCAGAAACATTAAAAAACATTCAGCCTCACAACATTACATGTGTTTAAAGAAAGAAAATAACTATGCTTTTTGGCCTTATTTTTGTGCATAAGTTCAAATGTTTATAAAGAATTCTATAAATTTTTTCAAGTAAGATAAGTGCAATAAGCAACATGAATGGCTATAAATGTTCAGTGAAGCATTTCTACTTTCCATTATGTCATCAGATTATTTGAACACGTTAAATAGAGGACATATTTTCCTAAGTAATTTGAATTAAGGCAAGTGTACAGACAGATAAAACATTCCCATTAAACTTACAAACTTACCCAAGTGTAGATGTACTCGGGCCATCATCTGCTTCCTGTGGGGGGAAGTGAAGCAAAATTCAGAGGATGAACAAAGACCTTGTTGACATTAAACTTATTCTTAAACAAAATTCAAGTTCATTACTAGTCAGTTCTGATAGTTCTGAATAATGGTACTTCAAGGCCTGGATCATGGAATGGGATCTCAGTGGGGCACAGCACCCTTCCTCCCAATCCTTGGATCATGGAATGGGATCTCAGTGGTGGCACAGCACCCTTCCTCCCAATCCTTGGATCATGGGCTGAACTATATTCCCCTCTAAATTCATAGGTTGACATCCTGACACCCAGTACCTCAGAATGTGACTATATGTGGAGGCAGGACCTTGAAAGAGGTAATGGATGTTAGATGAGGCTATTAGAGTGAGCCCTAGTCCAGAGTGACTGGTGTCCTTTTATGAAGGGGAGATTATGACAGAGACACAGAGAGAAGGCTGTGGGAGGACGCAGAGAACAGGTGGCCATCTACAAGGCAAGGAGAGAGGCCTTGGGAGAAACCAACCCTGCAGACACTGTGCTCTGGGACTTCCAGCTTCCAGATATGTGAGAAAATACATTTCTTGTTCCAACACCCCATGTGTGGTTCCTGCTTGTGGAAGCTCTAGCAAAGAAAAACACCTGCTCCATGTGCACACACATGTCGTTTTCGGTGCTCTTGGGTAAGAACCTGGGAGTGGGAGTGCTGGGTCATATGATAAGCATATGCTCAGCATCTGAAGCTTTGCCAGACTGCTCGCCGATGTGGCATCATTTTCCATCCCCATGAGCAATGGATGAGACTTCCAGTTCTCCGACGTCTTCACCAGCACTTGGTATTGATAATCTTCTTTTTAATTATTATTATTTTTTAAGATACAGGGTCTTGCTATGTTGCCCAGGATAGTTTCTATCTCCTGGCGTGAAGGCATCCTCCTGCCTCATGGGCCACCCAAAGCTCTGGGATTTCAGGTGTGAGCCACCGTGCCTGGATGGTATCATTACTCGTTTTTCTTGCAGCCATTCTAATAGGGGTGCAGTGGTATCTTTTGTAGTTTTATTTTGTGGTTCCCTGATGTCAAATGATGTCAAGAACTATTTTGTATGCTTTATTTCTCATGGATATGGTTGCCTTGGTGAAGAGTATGGTCAACTCATTTGCTCATTTAAAAACTGAGCTGTTTTCTTATTGTTGAGTTTCCATTGTTCTTTAAATATTCCCGATACAAGCATATGACTTGCAAATATTTTATTTCAGTCTGTGGCTTATATCTTCATTCTCTTAATGGTGACAATTGAAAGAATGATTTTAAATGTTTAAAGTCAAATTTATCATTTTTTTCTGAAATAGTGTTTTTGGTGTATATCGAAGAAAAGTTTGCCTAAAACATCACAAAGATATTCGATGATTTTTGTAGGAATGTTAAGTTGTTCCCTCTTAATATGAGGTCTGTGATAGGTTCTGCATTGCTTTCTAGGTGGTACTGAGCTGTGTGTGTGTGTTTGGCGTGTGGCTATGCAGCTGCTACAGCACATTCATTAAAAATGCTTCCATGTCTCCCCATTGCCTCGCCTTGGCACCTTCCATTTTAGCTAAACACCAGAAATGTAAGGAAGGCCTTGTTTCTGGAGTTTCCAGTTTGTTCCATTCATCTACTCAGGGTGTCTTCTTTGGACAACGCTGTCTGCAGCCGTGGGCCACTCCAAGGGGAGGCGATGGACTGTAGGTCTGTGGAGCTCAGCACAGGGCTGTGCCACGGACGCGGGTGTCAGTGAAGTCACACTCATTTTCAGACGGAATTCCTCCCCGATGTGAACAATGAACCAATGGGGTTATTTTCATAGGATTGTCCTGGAGCCCGTGGAGATGCAGACTTGGGATTCAACGCGATGCCGAGCGGATCTTCTCTTCCTCAGACCAGGCATCATGTGGCTTCACGCGAGGGTGACTGTAAATCATCATCTACATCGAGACGCTGCAGAGAGACCGAGGGGACTCCAGATTGCACCCAGCAGCAGGTGTCCATGCAGACGACTGCAGGTAGAGAAAATCCCGTGAGCCCGTGTGCCACACGGAGTGAGGGAACTTTGGGAGCTGAGTCTGGGCGGGGACGGGCTGGGGGCTCGATCGGTTTCCACTGAGTGTGTCTCCAAATCTTCACTGGAAATGCAGGCAAGGGACAAGGCTTGGACACCAGCGTCGCTGTTCCTCCAGGCTGGGGTGATCCCTTTTCATTTCCAAGTCTCAGCAGCCTGTTCCCTGAAGTCCTGGGGAAGTGCCATAAGGCGGTCCTGCCCCAACAGGGAAGGAGAAGACACCTGTAACCTCCAGAAGCTGGCTGCCTCACAAAGCCTGCTCAAAAGCCTTCCCCCACAGCCTAGCACAGTGGCTCATGCCTGTAATCCCCCTGCTATGGGAGGCTGAGGCCAGAGGCTTGCTTGAGACCAGAAGTTCCAAACCACCCAGGCAACAGAGTGAGACCCCATCTCTTCAGAAATAAAAAATAAATTGGCTGGGTGTGGTGGCACATGCCTGTAGTTTCAGCTACTCGGGAGGCTGAGGTAGAAAGAACACTTGAGCCTGGGAGGTGGAGGCTGCAGTGAGCCGTGATCCCACCACTGTAATCCATGCTGGGTTACAGAGTGAGATCCCATCTCCAAAAAATAAATAATGACCCAGCAGAAACCGCTGGAAGCCGGCCCCAGAGCAGGAACAGAAATATGTGGCCCTAAAGCCGGCAGCCGCGTTGGGCTCTTCCTGTGAAGGACAGACACAGAGTCCATGTAACAAACACACACGATTCACACACATATACATGTGACCACACACCACACACAAAACCACACCCACATAACCACACATCCCCACATACGTGCACATGGGACCACACACACATCTCTATTCCCATCTGTCTCCTACACACAGTCCTTCCTGAGCATTTTATTTTAAAACCACAGCACGTGGCTTCTGCCATGGCTACCAATTTCCCTCCATCCTTTATCACAGCACTGTCCCTCGCTGCATGTTCTAGGCACTTCAGAGCCTGCCCTGGGCATCTGCCCATCACCGCAGTCTGATGGTGGCGCTCCAGTGCTGGGGGCTCCCGCTTTGGTACCCGTCTGTCTGTCACCCACAGCTGGGAAGCATTCCTGCCTCTCACTCCATCTCTCTTCTGTGCTCCACCCACCATCATTCCCATGTGAGCAGCACCCTTGGACACAGAGTGCTTCCATTCTGAATACTCCTTAACCTCAGCTTGGGGGACCTCAGACCACACATTCTGCACATGGCCCTGTCCTCAGGGTGCATGGCTGGTGACTGCAACTTACCTGTGCCGTGGAACCCCCTTCTGGCTTACAGTACTGGAGAACAGACAGAGGCACCTGGATATCTGCAGGGAGTTCCTGGCCTTGGCTCTGTCGAGGCAAGCAGAAGGAGAGAAACGCATCCCAGCTTTGTGGGGGGCTCAGGATGGCCCTGGAGGCTACAGCGTGTCCTGTAAGCACCACTGCTGTGGGGCCCACGTGTCTCAGAATCTGGAGACCAGCAGCTCCCGGGAGGTTGTGTGAGTGCTGCCAGGTTACTGCACAGTGGGAAACAGAAAGAGCTTCCCACGTGAAGGACCACGACTCCTTCGCACTTGGGACACTGCAAAGCAGGGCCTCCTCCCACTGTGCGGGCCCCGCACTAGAGCAGAGCCTCAGCCAGTGTGTGTCCTCCGTCGGTGTAGCCTGGCTCACTGGCAAATGGACAGAGTGGCGCCTCGGAGCCCACAGCGTTACCCATTCGTGGCAATCTCTTGAAGCAGACAGAGGACACTAAGACAGGAGGAGGGACCTGGATTATCCAGGCAGGCCCCATGTAATCACCTGAGCCTCGAAAAACAGAGAAGTGAGGAGGAAGAACCTGGAGACCGAAAGCAGGGGGAGGATGCGACACCCAGTGCTGACGGGAAGTTCGAGGGGGGCTGTGTGGAGCCTGAGAGAGCCATGACTCCCATTGTGTCCTGAATGAGCTTGGGGCAGATTCTTCCACAGGAGCCTCAGAGAGGACTCCGGCCACCAACCGTGCCTCCTGCCCTGCAAGGCCCTAGGCACAGACCCGCTGGGCTAGCCCAGGCCTGAGACCCACGGGCATGGAGTGCTGTGCTGAACGCCTGATTTGTAGTAATTTGCTGTGGCAAATGGGAAGCTAACACCAGCCACTGGTGGGACACGAGCTAATGGGAACCCCCTCAAGTTAGACAGGAAGCCTGTGGGGCCCTGCTGTGTATCCACGTTTGCATCCCGTCTGCTCAGCTTCAGCACATCCCATTTAATCACCCAACACGGGCTGTGATGGACCGTTTTGAAGAAATGCTCCCTGTGAACCGGCCTGACAGCTACCATTGAGCAGATACTGTGTGCCCTTCTCCTAAACTCCCGTTAAACTCTGACTGTGCTTCACAGCTTCACTCTCCACAGGCGTTTAGTGACTGGGTTTTTTTGGTATTGGCATAGTGCCATGGGATGTAGATGTCTTTCCTGATGTGCAGGAACTCTGTGATGGGCAATGCCAGGCTTGCAGTAAAGACCATGGCTGTGAGTGTTAGCTGTCCATGTGGGCAACTGTTCCAAACTACCAGGTGGCCCTGCAAACATGTCCTGCAACAGAAGATGGGCGATGGGTGTCTTGTTGCCCACTGCATCTAGAGGACCTGTAAACTCGCATTGTCTTTATCCCACTTTCAGCATCTTAATCCTTTCCACACGAGGGTAGCTCCTCAGTCTGTCGGAAAAGCACAGACTGGACTGAAAATCAACATACTGTTCCAGAAATGGGGACCATAACAGCTCCCAAAGATGGGATGATTTATACCCATACAAGCCATTCTTTTCTCCTTTAAGAGAACAATGCTCACGATATTTGAAGTTCAAAAAGCAGGCTCTGAAACAGTTGTACAAGGTGACTGTAATTTTATAAATCAGCACTTTATGCACATCATGCACAGAAAAATCATTCAAAAGGACGACCTGGAAAATGCCAGTCCAGGTGCCCACAGTGGCTAAGGGTGGGTCAAGGACTCTACATGACTTTCATTTTTATCTGGGAATCTTTGCCATTCCCAAATTTCCCACAATGTATATACGTTGACTTGGCCATCATTAAAATTTTTTGTTTTTCATTTTGTTTTGGTTTTAGAGTGGAAGTTTACAATTCTGGTTATACTTAGGTTTCTATTAATCTTGTCCAAAATGCATCACAGAGAAAGCATTGTTATATTTTACTTACAGGACCACAGTTCCATGATAGTTCAAAGTGAAATTCAAATGCTTTGCTGCTTCTCTATGGGGGCTGTGATGCAGGCCCCTCCCCAGGGCAGCGCTGTGGCTAATGCAACTCCAGTTTGAATTTCATGTTTCTTGGAACCAGACAAAGTGATTTTAAAGCTCATATTTAAAAACAAATGTGTAGGAATTGTCTAAAGTAAATGAAAAATGGGAAAAAAATTTAGACAGAGGTTTTCCTGCCAGATATTAAAATATAGTAGCTAAATAAGGTTCTATAATTTAAAGAGATGGTGCAGTTCCAGGACACAGACCCATGGGACAAGAGAGGTGAGCATCCAGACACAGACCTGGGCCTGTTTTCAGGGAAACACAGCGAGCCAGAAAAGGGCCTTTCAGTATGAGGGCAAAGGAGCATTATTTAATACACGAGGTGAAAAACCAATAGCTACTTTGTTGGGATAAAATAACCTTAGCTCCTGTTACTAAATACAAAAATAAATGCCATCTGGCCTGAAAAGTCAAAATGTAAAGGTAACAAATAAAAAATAGGACTATATTAATAAAGACTATTGGAGGATATTTGTATAATCTTAGAATAAAGAAGACTTTTTAAAGCAAGACAAAAGGAAATGTTTACAAATTTGGCTTCAGAAAAGTTCACAACCTCTACACCGTGAAATATCCCATACGGTTCCTAATATGCAAAGAGCTGTTACGTTTGATAATCCAAATAACCCAACTGTTGAACGTTAATTCACTAAAGAAAAATTGTAAAATGGTCAAAACATGAAAAAATGTTCAGTCTTAATTGTAGTAAGAAAATGCATATTAAAATATTATACATTTTCTTTGAATAAAACTAAGCATACTGTTAGTATCTCATGCTGAAAAGAGCGACAGGGTTGAATGAAGTGTGAACCGCTCCACCCTTTTGGGAAAGTCATCAGAAAGAGTCTGTGAAGATTGAAATGCGTGTGCCCTTCGACTCTTAGACGGTCTCCAAAACAAAATGACCTGCACTGCACAACACTGGCTCAAAGACGCTTCTTGAAACCCTGTTTGTGAAGCCAACACTGGCCCTGTTGGGTGGGGCTATGGGGTCAAGGCACCCCCAGTGCTCCCATTTACTTAGCACCTTGACTCAGGAATGGGTTGGACTCTCAGAGCTTACAATTTCTATGAAACACTATTAGAGATCATAAGAAATACATTCAGACTCACAACTACACACGTGTTCATGGAGAGATGTAGAAATAAATAAGCGGGTCTTATTCTTGTGTGTTAGTTTAGATGTTAGTTATGAAAAAGGGAGTGAAGAATGTAGTTTCTGCAAGTAAGACAAGCACATCGAGATAGATAATTTGGTATAATTTAACAACATTAAACAAAACTATTTTATCTTCCACTGCGTCATCCCATGATTTCAAAATGTCTCATCATAGGTGAATTATTTTCCAAAGTCATTTGAGTTAAGAAAAGAATATAGCTATTCTTCAGAGTGACCAAGCTACTGCAGGAAGCTTGCAACTTACCCCTCTGCAGATGAGCCCAGGGCGCTGTCTCCTTGCTGTGGGGTAAATGAAAATTCGTCACATGAAAAAAGTTGTTGACATGCAGCTGATTCTTACATAAAAGTCACGTCTATTATTCGTGGGTTTTGAGGAATGCTACCTGGAGTTCTCTTGGGTCCTGAGTTCAGATCTCAGAACCACTTACACGTGCACGCGTTTTCATTTCTCTCTGGTGAGAAACTGGGAGTGGGATTCTGGTCATATATTAGACACTTATCTTTTAAAGAAATGCCAAACTGCTTTCCAATGTGGTGGCACTTTACACCCTCATTTAACTCCCACTAGCAAAAAACGCAGGAGAGTTGCAATTTCTCTACAACTTCACCAACCCTCGGTGGTGTCTATCTTTTTGATGACAGGCATTCTCCTGGGTGTGTGGTAGTATCTGACTGTGGTTTTAATTTGCAGCTGCCTGATGTAGAATGATGTGGAGCCTTTTTTCCCATGTGCTTATGTGGCATCCACATATCTATACATCCACCTTGGTAAGGAGTTTGTTCAAATCTTTTGCCCACTTTTTATATGTATGTATGTATTTTTATTTATTTTTGTAGAGATGACCAGGCTGGCCTTGAACTCCTGGCCTCAAGCAATCCTCCTGCTTGGCCTCCCAAAGCACTGAGATTATAGGTGCTTCCCATTGTGCCCAGCCCTCTTGCCCATTTGAAAAACTGGGTTTTCTGTTTGTTTGTTTTTTATGTTGTTTGTTTGTTGTTTTTTTTACAATTGCACTTTGAAAGCTCTTTGTGTCTTTGTGTATTCCAGACATCAGTCTAAGACCTGAAAATATTTTGCCTGTGATTTGCACAGGAACGGACACCTTGCTTTATTGTGCTTTGCTTTACTGCACTTCACAGACACTGTGTTTTTACAAATTGAGGGTTTGTGGCAACCCTGGTCAAGCAAGTCTGTCGGCGTCATTTTCCCCGCAGTGTGTGCTCACTTCGAGCGTCTGTGTAAGCAGCTTTTAGCAATAAAGCATTTTAATTCAGATACATAGTTTTTAGACATAATGCTGTTGCACACGTCATGTAAACATAACTTTTATAAGCACTGGGAAACCAGAAATTCATGTGACTTGTTTTACTGAGATGTTCACTTTATTGTGGCTTTCTAAAACCAAACCTGCAATATCTCTCATGTGTGCCTGTATTTTTATTTACTTAATGGTGACTTTTGAGGAGCAAATATTTTCAATTTTGGTAAAGTCCAAACTATGATTTTTTTTCTTTAATAGGCAGTGATTTTGGTGTCAGATCAAAGAAAAGCTTTGTCTCACTAAAGATCACAGAGATTTCATCCTATGCTTGTTTCTCGAAGTGTTCTATGTTCAGCTTTT